>QGNR01000233.1:159039-173821 GCA_003435085.1 Syrmaticus mikado
ATGCAGGAAAATGGGGATGTTCAATGTGTACCACAAGGAAATTTGATGCTGGGGGAGAGCAGACAGTAAGTCCATGTATATGTATATAGACGTGTGTGTGTGATGCATTTTTAATTATTTTGTTCGTTTGTATATGTATGTGTATATATATATTAAGCATGATGTAGTGATGTAGAATAAGGGGTGGAAGTTCCCCATCCGAATGTAATTTTCCATTTCCTCTCTCCCCATTTTTGGACTGCCTGGACAATAACCACATCATCAGGTTTCCTGAATGTGATTGGCATTGTTTTTAACACCTTATTCTCCCTTTGTACCTACCAGAATCAGAGGGAACTTGAACCCCAAGGCTGGAAAAAACAAAGCATACTGAATGGCAGGGGATGTGGGAGAATTTGAGGGAGAGTTTAAAGGAGTAGGCACCCTCGGTGTCTTGAAGCATTACTTCTGAAAACCTGCAGAACCCTGAAAGTTTAGGCAGGTACTTAAGGGAGGAAGGATGCAGTTCCGGCAAATTTAGGGAGGCACAAATTATTCGGGGTTTGGCAAATGCCTACCAAGTTCTGTTTAACACAATACAATAGGAGAGTGAGGAAGAAGATATTCCCGGAGCTGAGACTACTCAGTCAGAAAGAAAACCCATATCAGTATCAGTTGCTCCCATAGGAGGAAAGAAATGGCGATGAATGACATCTCGCTTAGAACAGACAGAAGAAGGGGAAAAAAAAGAGGAAGATGCAGGGGAGGGGCCTTTAACTAGATTTGGTAAAGAGACCCACTAAGAGAAAACTGATGGAAAGATGTGAAGATGATGATATGGTACCCAAGATAAACAACTAGACTAACGAGGAAGCAGGTATCAGTACTTAAGAGAACTGGCTGTAGTGGAGATGCTGTACAATGACAATTTCGATCCTAATGACCTGCATGACTTTCATGACCCCAACAACGTACGGTGTTCACTAATTATGTGGTGAAAATTGACACAAGCTGCACCAGTAATGTTTGCCAGTATACTAAGAAAAAAGAAATAGAAAGTGGGTGAATGACCTCAGGTGGGTGAGCTAAGTTCTGATCTTTGGGACCATCAAGACAATATGGCAAATATGGCCTCAAACTTACAGGATGTTATAGCAACTATGAAGTTTGTCCACAGATGTCCTAGAATTAAAAAATACACTTAACTGCCCACAGATATTAGCCAATGTTTTAGTTGTTAAGAGTAGAATCCCTCCTACTGAAGCAGGAAATAGTAGTGGACTTACATCTTGTAATACCTTATGATTTTACCTACGTGATTATGGTGAGGATATGGAGAGGTGGGATGGAAAACCTACCTCGGTCCCATGAGTCCAGATAAAAGAGTCACAAGACCGTTCCTGTGCCTACTGATAATTAGAAGGGCCCTGCCTCCAATTGGGAGGGGGTTGCAAGGCACAACTGAGTGTACTGATATCAAAGGTTTATAGGTTGATTTAGCCCGGTTCCGTAATGAGCAGGGAAGAGGGACCCTCAGATCTCTGCCTCTGAAAAGGGGAAATGGGATAAAGGGATAAAGGGAAAAAGGGTAGATAGATGGACCCCCAAAACAAAACAGCGGCAACAATCCAAGGAGAAACAAACAAATTTACAAAATAATATATCAAAATGAAAGATAACACACTATAATACAATATAACACAATACAAATAGAATTGGAGCTAATAAATCAAATATAATGAGAAAGAGTGTCCAAAAGCTGAAGGCCTAATTCAAATGCATAGGAGAGATGGCACCTGCAACAGAGATGAGCCAGACGATCGAAAGATACAACAGGTAACCTATGAAGGCCTTTATCTGTTCCCCCTGATTAGAAATGATAACAGAACAGCAAACAGTCCTCTGGGGAATGTAGTAGTTGTTCTCTTCTGGGACAGGTACTCAGACCTGAAGCATTAACTCTTTAACTCCCAGTGCACTACATGATGTTATGATGTGGAATACAATACAATCCAACTGGTACCTGTTGCTGTTTTACTCTTAGCAACGTCACAAAAGATGGATCTTCCAATAGGCCAGGCAGAACAGACAGCTGCTTAATGCTGTCTGTGTCTACAGCAGCTATTCCAAAGGCCCATCGATACACCTTGGGATCCTTAAAATATCCCCTTTTGAGGTAATCAGTACCAAGTATACTGGGAGCCCCTGGGCCAGTCACAATAGGGTGCTTTTGCCAGTCTTTTCCAGTGAGGCTTATTTCTGTTTCCAACCCAGTCAGCTCTTGGGAACCCGCAGTCACCCCAGAAATATAAATTGATTTTGTCCCTTGGTGACTCGAGGGCATTAGATTGTACAGTGCACCAGTGTCCACCAGGGCCTTATATTTCTGTGGTTCTGCCGTGCCAGGCCACACAGTCCAATACACTCTATTATACCTTTCCCTCCTGGCTGGGGGCAGGTCCCCTCTATTTGTTACCTCTGTCATTGTTACAGCTTTTGCCATGTCCTAAAGCAACTGGAGCAATCATCTTTTTGGAGAAGTTCACCTTGGTGGTTGATGCATCTTGTAATTCTTTTACATGTGCTTGAAGTGCAAGAGTGTTTTTTTTATGCCACTTCTTCATATCTTCTCCATGGTCACATGTAGGTGGCACCACAAGGCAATCTATGACGTAGTCTTACAGTTGTCACTTGCTTGAGCAGGAGGACGTCTTCTTTTGATAGCTGAGACATTGAATGACACCGGCTGGGAGTAAACCAATCGGATTAGCCCCTTCCAGTAGGCTGTTCTGGTAATCCTGATCCCCATCAGATGTATCTGATACCACCATGGATTCATCAGCAGAACGCACATTAGACAAGTTGTCTATTATATCTTGATTGCACTCCCTTCTGTTCAGTCTTTTGTTTACTTTTGCAATGGCTGAAACACAAGCTCGTAGAGGAGTTAAATGTAACTCAAAGTAATGAAGCCCATTAATCAGTTCATTTATAAGGGGTCTTCTTTCCCCTCTTCCATACATTGCTGCAAATGTACTGACGTACCTTTCTGGTGCAGTCTTTGCGAATATACGCCACATATTTGGTGTACACCTGACTCAGATCATCTTTGAAGGGGTATCTTTCTTTCACAGCTAACAGCATCCGCTTCCAGAGGATGAAGCCCTCATCCTGGCATGTACTAATGTCTCTGTCAATGGCTGAGTCCCTGGCAATGCTACCCAGTTGGCGAGCTTCTCTACTATATAGTGACACACTGTTCCAACATCAAAGTAACCAGGTGACAATAGGCTCATTTGGGTGCCATGAAAAGTCTTTTCTCAGACCTCGAATTTCATTCATTTTCAGAGATTGAGTGGTAATGGTGACAATGTCTTTCTCATCTACTCTTTCAGGACTTGTTATTACCCTCTTGGGCGTTGGTGACCGCGATCTTATTGGGGTCTCAGCCCTGTCTCTGGATCCCCTGGATCTTGGACCTACTCCTCTGGACCTCTTTCCTCCTCTTCTCTTACAGTGTTTGCTTCCTCTACTTTCTTCTCCTCCTCTTTCTTCCATTCTACATGAGTCAACATGCATTTCATTTTTTGTCCTCTTACAGGGGCAACTGACCGATTCTGGTGCATCCTGTGGTTGATCAGGTTGGTCAGTTTCATTGCTCTCACTCTCTAGTTTGATTGGGAGTCTGTCTCATCCAACTATGAGGGAATCTAGTTCTGCTTTGAGGATGACTCAATGAGCCTGAATGTGGTTTCGTTCGGTTTGGAGACTGAATATTGTGAACTGGAAGGTGTCTTGCTCAGTTTGGAGGGCATCCCATTTGGATGTCTGGGGATAACAGAGAGTTCTACAGGTACGTAGGCTTCAGGAGACAGGCCATGGAGAGCGTTCCCCCTCTGAAGAAAGGTAATGGGTTGCTGGCTTTTTCAGACATAGAAAAAGCTGAGGTACTCAATGAGTGCTTTGCCTCAGGCTTCCCATGTCTGCCAGGACCATGAGCCTCTAGGTGAGGGTGTGGGGAGTGATTTCTGTCCTACTGTAACAGTGGAACAAGTCCGAGTCCTCCTCATGAAATTGAATGTGTATAAGTCCATGGGGCCAGACGATATCCATCCTAGGGTTCTGAGAGAGATGGCTGATCATAGAATCATAGAATGGCCTGGGTTGCAAAGGACCACAACGCTCATCTAGTTCCAACCACCTGCTACGTGCAGGGTTGCCAACCACCAGACCAGGCTGCCCAGAGCCATATCCAGCCTGGCCTTGAATGCCTGCAGGGATGGGGCATCCACAACCTCCTTGGGCAACCTGTTCCAGTGCCTCACCACCCTCTGTGTGAAAAACATCCTCCTAATATCCAACCTAAACCTCCCCTGTCTCAGTTTAAAAACATCCCCCCTTGTCCTATCACTATCCAGCCTCGTAAACAGCCGTTCCCTCTCCTGTTTGCAGGAGTGCAATTCCCTTCAATTACTGGAAGGCCACAATGAGGTCTCCCTGGAGCCTTCTTTTTCTCCAAGATAAACAAGCCCAGTTCCCTCAACGATCGAAAGATACGACAGGTGACCTATGAAGTCCTTTATCTGTTCCCCCTGAGCGGAAATGATAACAGAACAGAGAACAGTCTTCTGGGGAATGTAGTAGTTCTTCTCTTCTGGGACAGGTACTCAGACCTGAAGCATTAACTCTTTAACTCCCAGTGCACTACATGATGTTATGATGTGGAATACCGATAACCAAAAATCTTAAAACCATGACACTTCATCTTTGTCATCTGTGATTTTAGATCATGTCGAGGCCCTTGGGAAATGTAGTACATGTCAGTGTATCTTTCTCTGGGAGAGTCAGAGTCATGTGAGACTGCTAGAGAAAACGAGACTAGGAAGTACAGCTTTGCAGAGCACTGTGTCTCTACATCCAACAGCCTGTTGCATAGTGTCATGATATGGAATACTGATATAATCCGGACATTATCTACCCCTTATTCAATATCATTGCATCATGCTTAAATTTTACAATATAATAAATACACACACAGAAATCTTAACAGAAATACTTAACATTACATACATGCGTACATACAACTACTGACTGTTTTCTCTTAGCATCAAATTACCCTGAGGTACTCACAGAATGTTCCCATTTTCTTGCATTATCCACCAAGTAAATCCAGGTCCCTGAGCAAAAGCAACCCTACAAGTAGTCTTGTATTTGCCTGAGGTTTTCACCAGTATGTTATTTACATGCACTACAGGGACCTTATCCCCTTCTACAGTATGTACAAGGCTGGATTGGAGAAGGCCATCTTGATTGGCAGACCCACAAGTACAGACTAACCAAGTGGCATCTGTGGCCAAACCAGCCCATAAACTGTTGACATTCTTGATGGAGAATGCAGGCAATGGATGCTTTTTGGCTTTTAGAATGAATCTTTCTCTGCTCTCGAAGAGATTTGATAGGAAACTTTATCAGTAGTTCAGGTTTCTGTACTGAAAAACACGATCTGGAAAGTCCAGGCGGACTGCCAATATTACGGGAAATTTGAAAACTTTCGGGCACTGCTAGTTTGCTTCTGTAAAGAAAACAAACAAACAAACAAACAAATAAATAAATGATACCACTTTCCCTCTTAGAACTGTTTCCAGAGGGAGTTGCTAACTCTACAGAACTTGTGATTTTTTAAAGTCTTCCAGTCTCTCCCTTGACTTTTTTATGCATTTTTCAATGCTCATATGATCATGTTGTCAGTCTCCCTGAATGTACTCCTCATCAATATCGGTATCCATAGTATACAGATCAATAACATACAAAAGCACCCTATTGTGACTGGCCCAGGGGCTCCATGTATACTTGGTATTGATTACCTCAGAAGAGGGTACTTCAAGGATCCCAAAGGGTATCGATGGGCCTTTGGAATAGCTGCTGTAGACACAGAAGGTGTTAAGCAGTTGTCTGTTTTGCCTGGCCTGTCAGAAGATCTGTCTGTTGTGGGGTTGCTACAAGTAAAAGAGCAACAGGTACCGATTGCCACAAAAACGGTGCACAGACGGCAGTACCGCACCAACAGGGATTCCTTGCTCCCCATTCATAAGTTGATTCGTCAACTAGAGAGTCAGGGAGTGATCAGTAAAACTCACTCGCCTTTTAACAGCCCCATATGGCCAGTGCGTAAAGCCAGTGGAGAATGGAGGCTGACGGTGGACTACCGTGGCCTGAATGAAGTCATACCCCCACTGAGTGCTGCTGTGCCAGACGTTAGAACTCCAGTAAGAACTGGAATCAAAAGCAGCCAAGTGGTATGCTACCACTGACATTGCTAATGCCTTTTTTTCCATTCCTTTGGCCAAAGAATGTAGGCCACAGTTCGCTTTCACCTGGAGGGGCATTCAGTATACCTCGAATCGTTTGACCCAGGGGTAGAAACATAGTCCAACAATTGGCCATGGGTTGATCCAAGCTGCACTGGAACAGGACAGCGCTCGCAAGCACTTACAGAACATTGATGACATTATTGTGTGGGGCAAAACAGCAGGGGAAGTTTTCAAGAAAGGAGAGAGAAAAATCCAGATCCTACTGCGTGGCAGTTTCACTATTAAGCGAAGCAAAGTGAAAGGACCTGCCCAGGAAATTCAGTTCCTAGGTATAAAGTGGCAAGATGGACGTCGTCACATCCCGACAGATGTGATCGACAAAATCACTGCCATGTCTCGGTTCACTAATAAAAAAGAGACACAATCTTTTCTGGGCGCAGTGGGCTTTTGGAGAATGCATGTTCCAAACTACAGCCTCATTGTAAGTCCCCTTAATCAGGTGACGTGGAAGAAGTATAATTTTACGTGGGGTCCTGAGCAGCAGCAGGCTTTTGAGCAAATTAAACAAGAGAGACCCCGTGCCATGGTCCTGGGCCCAGTACGGATGGGACAGGATGTAAAGAACATCCTCTACACTGCTGCTGGAGAGAAAGGTCCCACTTGGAGTTTGTGGCAAAGAGCCTCAGGAGAGACCCGAGGCCAATCCCTGGCATTCTGGAGTTGAGTGTATGGGGGGTCAGAAGAGTGCTACACTCCAACTGAAAAGGAGATCTTAGCTGCGTATGAGGGGGTTCAGGCAGCTTCCGAAGTAGTTGGCACTGAAATGCAGCTCCTTCTACAACCTCAGTTGCCAGTGCTGAACTGGAATTTTAAGGGAAAGGTTCCCTCCACCCATCATGCTACTGATGCCACTTGGAGTAAGTGGGTTGCGTTGATTACGCAACGAGCGCGGATGGGGAACCTCAGCCGTCAAGGAATCCTAGAGGTGATCATGGACTGGCCTGAAGGTAAAAAGTTTGGAACATCACCAGCAGAAGTAGTATCACGAGCTAAAGAGGCCCCACCATACAACGAATTACCAGAAAATGAGAGAAAGTATGCCCTGTTCACTGATGGATCGTGTCGTATTGTGGGAAAGCATCGCAGATGGAAATCTGCTGTGTGGAGCCCCACACGACAAGTTGCAGAGGCCACTGAAGGGAAAGGAGAATCGAGCCAATTTGCAGAGGTAAAGGCTGTCCAACTGGCCTTTTCAGCGTTTTTTCAGCGTTCTATATTTAAGCATTGGGAGAAATACTTGGCAGAAGCCACCTAGTTGTTCAACAGTCTGGGGTCTATTAATCATGATGATCCTACCCAATCCAGCTCCCAACATACTGTACAGGGAGATAAGGTTCCTGTAGTACATGTAAAGAGCATGTTGGAAAAAGCAGTTTGGGTCTTCCCCGCTTCTGGAAAGGGTAAACCTCTCCGTGGAACTGTTTTTGCCCAGGGACCTGGGTCCACTTGGTAGGTGATGGAGAAAAATGGGGACATTGAAGGCGTTCCACAAGGAAATTTGATGTGCAGTCAGTAATTCTATGTATATATACATGTGTGTATGTGTTTAATGCTTGTTGATTATTGTTTGTTTCTATGTATTAAGCATGATGTAGTGATGTGGAATAAGGGTGGAATGTTAAGGTTTTATTATTTTTGGGTTTTGGTATTCCACATTATAACATCATGTAGTGCACTGGGGATCATAGTGTTAATGCTCCAGGTCTGGGTCCCAGAAGAGAATAAGAACTACATCCCCCATATGACTGTTCACTGATCTATTACTTTTTCAGCTCAGAGGGAAAAGATAAAAACATGCAGATCACTTTCCCTGACCTTTTTTCATCATCTGGCTCATCTCCGCTGCAGGTGCCATCTCGCCTATGAATTAGAATAAGGCCTTCAGCTTTTGGATACTCTCTCTCAATATATTTGATTTATTAACTCCAATTCTAATTATATTGTGTTACATTGTATTATGGTGTGTTATCTTTCATTTTGATATCTTATTTAGTAAATTAGTTTGTTTCTCCCCAGATCGTTGCCGCTGTTTTGCTTTGGGGGCCCACCTCTCTACCCTTTTCCCCTTTTTCCCCTTTCCCAGTCTGTGGGTCCGTGAGTCCCTGCACCCCGCTAGTCACGGAAGTGGGCCGAACCAGCCCATAAACTGTTGACAATTAAGTTTTCTTCTGGGTTCCAGGAGTACAGTGAGCAGCAGCATGGTCATAGCCTTCCTCTCTCTCCCATTTCAGTTAATTGTAACTCTCTTTCTTATTATCTTACATTCTTTTACCATTTATAGTAAATTTGTTATCTGTCCTTATTTTAATTGGGTCATTTTTCTTTCCTTCTCTCTGAAAGGGGAGAAAGGGGCTCCCTTGCCCTGTTGCGGTTAAAACCGCAACACATGCAAATAAAACAGCTCAATTAAGAGAGACCTAACAGTATATGGCTACTTATTTCACATTTTTTATTAGATGACAGATGTGCAGAAAAGACAGTAATATTACTACTGATGAGGAATACAACATAAAAATGCATCAGTTAATGCTTTCTGGAAAATTATACTGAAGAAAAAAGGAAAACAGCTGGGATTTCAGCAAGAAAGAAATCTAGTGTATCCCCTCATTTCAGAAAGGTTGAAAACCACATTTGAAGGGGGATTGTAGTTGCAAATGTAAGTGCTAACATGGACTGAGACAAGAGAAAAGGATTAAGAAAAAAAACCCACAGAATACACAGATCAGGTAAACATTTTTCTTCCATCTCTTAAATAGTTTCAAAAACAAACTGAAGTATGAAATTATTTAAAAAAAAAAAACAGCAAGTCAACAAGGAATGAGAGAGAAGGGGGAAGAGAAATTAGTTTGGGTAATTGTAGGAGCTCTCAAAAAATTTTTTTTTGTCCTTTAAAAAGGTTATTAGAAGAATCATGAAAATCTTACAACATCACACTTGAAAATATATAGTGAAGACAGGCAAAAGTACAAGGGAGATCTGAAAGGTGCAGTATCCTCACTTCAAACTAGGCCAGCAGCACATCCAGCACTACACCACACTGTTCATTTTGCTGGCAGGAGGGGAAATGAGCAGAAACTGCACTAACACAGCCCAATTGGATACTATGAAAGCAGGTCAGACCTCAGGGATAAGGTGCCACCACCAGTGCTGTTTTCAGCCTGCACATCACCATGGAAACTGTCACAGTGCCTACCTCCCTAGCAGCTGCAAGACCACCCAGGCATTGATTGGTGCAGTGTTTTGCAAACATTAACCTTGCTACCTCTGGTACACATTGCTGCATATGCAGCATTGCCAGCTTTCCTCCCCTCTGCATCTGTTCCAGGGACATATCCACAGGCCCTGGAGCCTCACTGTAGGACAAAGCTTGCTCCCACTACCACACTGCAGTTGGTTCTGTACCGTTGAGAACTCTGAGACAGATGAAGCAGGACACAAACACTGAAGGCAGTAATTCTCATCAGGGCAGCCTCCTCTATAAGGAGTGGGAGGGGAGGGTCTCAGCCCTCAGGGGCAACACAGTGCCAGGGCTCAGCAGGCAAAGGCAGGACAGATGCCAATCAAGATATCATCATCCTAAAGGTGAATTCAGGCCACTGCACCACAGCCAATCTTGACCACCACATCACGAAAGGGTCAGGGTGCTGAGAAAGAGGATTCTGCAGAAGAACACATACAGGATGGCCTTGCCCAAGGGAGAGCTGTGAGCTCCACCAATAACTCCCAAAAACATGCGAGGGCACCAGCTGAGGCACACTGTTGAGAAGTCTGATAAACCCTGCCACTGGTCTTCCCAGGGGCTGCCAGCAAGGTAGAGGAGAGCCCACTACACATGCAGCCATCCCAGGTCCAGGGCAGGCAACACCAAAGGGAGCTCTGACTTCTGCCTGCCCCACAGAGCCCACATACAGTACAGTTGCACTTACCTACACATGATGTACACAAGCAAGAGTAAAAAAGGCTCAAGGCAGCACTGGATTCAGGCTGCAGGAAGCTTGGCTGCTAGTGAGAATGGGAGTAGGAAGCCAGAGAGATCCTTGCCAAAAGCAAGGTTGAGATGAAAGCTGGCCACAGAAGACAGCCATCACAGCAGCGAGATGCATGTCTGCTCTCCATCTGGAGAGAGGCAGCAGGTCTCAGCAGCATGGGTAAACTAGATGTTTTATTTTCTAATCCTGACAGTCTGGGAAAAATAAATAAATAGCAACCTAGGGTTGTACAGGTATGAAGTTTTAAGTGTTTAGTAGAGGGATCATAGGACAAGCATTTTTCAGAGACAAAGCTAATTGTGCCCTCTGGGGCTCCAAGGGCCACCTATTTCCTATCTTGAGCAAGCTAAAAAAGGAATACTGTACCTTTCAGTAACATCCCACCAATTCAACAGACAGTAGCTTTACACTCCCTACCCACACCTTAAAAACAAAACAAAACAAAATCACAAAACAAGCTATCACCACAAAGGTAAATGAATGTACACATGCTATTACTGTAAACGGAGCAGCTAAACCTCAGCAATTTGCATTTTCTAGGGAAGAAAAAATCCACACAAAGCAGAATTTGAGCTCCTCAAAAACCCAGCGCCCACTGGGTTTGTTCCAGCTTTAAATACATTAAACATCTCAATGCAAGACTGTATTTAATTCAAGAATCTAAACACAAGCAAATCTGTTTCGCTGTGTTTCATAAAGTGAAAAGGAGTTTCTTTTTTAAAAAGAAAAGAAATAATACAGTGATGAAAAGATTAAGAATGCAAGACTTCAGACATTCTGTGGAGAGGCTCTGAAAAGTCCATAAAAAAGGAGCAAACAGATCCATACAACAGGAAACAGCAGGAGACAAAAGTTTTTTGATCCCTTCCCCCTCAACACACTTTTTTGCTGGACTGCTGCTAGGTTACTGCTGCTCCCTTCTGGCCTGAGTTGGCAGGGCAGTACAACCGCATAGAGAGCAGGTCACGACTCCTCATTGCCAGAATCATCGTCATCATAACAATCAGCATCCTCCTCTTCCTCATCTTCATCATCAATGTCATCATCATACAAGTCGTCATAAAGCAAATCTGAACTGTTGTCATTGGAAGGCACTTTAGTTTTGATGCAGTACTCTGCCAGCGTAGTGGGGACTTTCACGCCATCCTTTTCCGCCTCAGCTTTGGTAGCCAAAACCTGTTTCCTGCAGGAGGAGGACAGAACACCATGACTGGGGTACATGTGCAGCTCCCCACTGCTCAGTGGCCCCCAGCCCCCCACTCCTGGTAGCATACAGCTAGAAGAGTTGCTTCACCCACCACTCATGTCTGGCAGAGGCACTGCCACCAGCAGCAAGAGATTTCATTCTCATAGCCCCAAGTCCAGAAGTACTCCAAGTTTGCAGCATGTATACTTCCAGCAACGTATGAAGCCAGTTATTGTACAGGACTCTGCATTAGAGGTCTGACAGAGCTCAGAGCAAGTTTCATTACATTAACTGTCTTGCTAGAGAAGAGCTGTTCAAAGATCTCTCAAGATGACTTACTGAGATGGTTTCAGAGATACTATCCCACAGTCTTCAGTGGTGGAGGAAACTATCCCAGTATGCTCAATACCAGGATTTCCACAAGTATTTGGCACCTCTCAGCTCCCACGAGATGGTGAGGGCAGCAGGAGTGTGGGGCTGCACCCTGGGGCACAGCTGTAACCCTGACACTGTCTTGTTGGCCCCCAGATACAAGCACTGCTGTCAGCTCAGGACAGAGGGGCTGGGCTGTAGCTGGCAGTGTCCCCTCTTGCTGGCCCCTTCGTCCTGAGCTCCTGCTTGTGGAATAAATTCAGCTCTGCCAAAGTCAATGGAGCTGGCAGGGACTAAGATAACCTCCAGTGAAGCTCTTCACATAGTTCAGGTCAGCAGCCACCCTGCTTAGCTCCAACCTATATCTCTGCGTGCCCAGATAGTTGAGTCAATGCTGATGTGCTTTTTTTCTGCCAGACAAGTGTAGCAGCAGCCACTCTGCAGTAGAGGCTGCTCATTTATGGTTCCAAACCACTCTGGCTCATGTTTATATTGTCTTCCAAAGACACCTGATAAACTGTGAACTTCTGAGCAAAGGAGAGTCAAGACTGAAGTGCTTCAAGCTAATCAAACCCCAAGCTTTGCAAACACTTGCCAAATCCTGCTGATAGTCCTTCAAACTGGAGGGACAAGATTATGATTCATGAGCGCATTAAGCACACAATTAGAAGGTTGCAGTCAATTTGAATCATATCCCAAGCAATGCAGGCAGTGTTTTTAAAGGCAAGTACAAATTCTAACTGTGATTTATGAGCAGCCAATAGGTTTTGCAGTGCATCATGCCAGATTAATCCGCAAAAAAAAAAAAAAAAACCCAAAAAAACAAACAAAACCACACCACTACAACAACTCAAATACAGATCAGCCTGATCCTTCTGCTCCAGAAGTCTGCACCAATTCTTTGCTGAAAAACCTAAGTAGACCAGACACCTGGACTTGAAATAAGACTCTAAAATTCATTTCTAAAGAAGCAACCACAGAGAGAAGTTGTTTTCAGCAAGTTCTACAAGTAGTCTGTATTGTAGAGTGCAAAGCAGGAGGCTGGTAGCACACAGCAAAACTTACCTTATGATTTCAGCATACTCCTTGTCTTTTCCTTTACTATCCCTCCATTTTCTGAACATGACTGATGCATCCACATTGGCAGGAGAGAACGTGTTGGGCTCGTTAAGCAAAGAGATTACACTCAGTAAGATAGTCCTGAAAAAGGTAACCACAACAGTAGGGTCAGAGTGAAAGTACTCATGGATTCTGCTGACAACTTTAGGCAATGCATCAGAAAGGCATCAAAGTGAATTGTTTGAAGGCAAAGCTTAAGCTAAAGATAACTGACTAGTAGTTGATGTGAATGCAGGTATTTATCAGTTTCAGACCACATCTGTCAGCACAGTAAAGATGATGCAATGCAGATCTCAAGGACCTGATTTGACTACAGACAGCACTCCAAAACATCTAAAAGCAAAAATCATGAAGATATTTGGGTGGCCCTAGCACCTCTGAAGACCCAAATGGGGGACACTACTAATTTGGAAGCATTTCTGCAGATTAACTAGTTTGGAATCTTCCAGCTACCACGCCCAAGGGTTCCCAGACTGAACTGCAGAGGCCTTTCCTGTGCTACCTTATCCAAGAGCTTGTATCCTAGCAAGAAGCAGAGGAGCACAAGTGCAGAGCGGGAGTGCAAAGCCAAGTGCACTCCAGCACCTGACCCATCACTTCTGTTCATGTCTGTGATGGGGTGGCCAGCAGAGCTCAGCTCAGGCTAGATTTCACCTAATCCATGTTGCCTGTGGATGGTGCAGGGCTAGAAACATACTTGGTGAGCCTGTTCCTGTCAACATTCAGCTTCCCAGCAGAAAGTTGGATTCTGCCTGTCCTACATAGCAAGGACCACTGCATGTCCCTCTAAATAGCAAGGGAACCACTGCAACCCAAGGCCCTTGACCAAACTGTGCTGTCTTCCCTACCCTGCTGGGAGCTCAGAGGCTGGAGCTTCAGCCAGATATCACCTCTCCTCAGCCTGTGTACCTCCAGGGCTACTAAAGCAGCATGCACAGCGATGGGAAAGCAATGCAGATGCTTTTCAACACCCAGGCAAACCACCAAGTGTCCACCAGGTTCTGGCTGCCTGTCCTCAGCAAAACCAGCACAAGCCAGTCATGTAACTCCAGTTGGCAGCTTTCCTGGACTTCTAGCAACAGCACTGAGCTAGCTGGCTGTCATGGCTTTATGATTTTTATTACTGATATTCCACATCATCACATAATGTAGTGCACTGGGAGTCTCAGAATAGAAGAAATGTACTACAGCTCCCACTGTTCCATTTCCATTTTCTGGTCAGTGGGAAAGATAAAACTGACCAGAAGTCATGAGACTAGCTCTTTGCTCCCTGGCAGATCAGAGTAAGAACCTTAGTTTTCAGAAACTCTCTCATTTATTTTATTTATTAACTTCAATCTCAATTAATTTGTATTTCTGTTATTATAGTTAATAAATTAAGTTTATTTTCCTCCTCAGATCACTGCCACTGTTTTTTTTTTCCTTGTTTTTCCTCCCCTTTTGTTCCCTCTCCCCCTTCCCTCTCTCCTTTTGGGCCAGCGGGGCTGCTGTCCCCCTGTCAAAGACAAAGATAGATCTAGAGATAACCTTGACACTGGGTACATCCCTCTGCAAGCACTCGATGAGAACCAACACCATCTCGCTTGCTCAGCTCCTGTGTGTCATGGTTTTATGTTTTTTGGTTTTCAGTATTCCGCATCATAACATCATGTAGTGCACTGGGATGACTCGCGGAATCAAACTCTATAACCCAGAGTTAGGTTATAAAGCAGGTATGTTTTATTCAGCATTTGGCGCCAAGCTGGGTGCAAGGGGGATAGCTCCTC
>QGNR01000233.1:192879-203380 GCA_003435085.1 Syrmaticus mikado
GGCTTTGCAATATGTATAAGCTTCATTAGCGCCAATATAAATGCACGCAACCTTCTGATTAAAGTTGAGACTTTCTGATCAATTCTGTGGTCGTGTGTTTGTCTCCCGCCGAGCTCCGACACAGTAGCATAGGGCACGGCATACGTTTCCAGCCATTCAGTGGTTTCTTCCACCATTATAAGCACATGACATTTGCCATGGCAAGTTTGTGTGAGCATAATATAATCTAGCTGCCAGGCCTCCTCATATTTATATTTCAGCCATTGTCCTCCATACCAAACAGGTTATATCCACTTGGCATTCTTAATTACAGCACATTTCACATTCACGGATAACCTGTGCAATAGGTTTGCCTTTGTGCTACCAGTTGTTCTGAGGTGAAGTTCCAAACCACTGGGGGTGCCCATCACCCTAGGCACCTCCCCATACCATTCCACACTCCCTGCCACTGTCCTGGTTTTATCAGTATTCCATATCATGACATCATGAAACAGGCTGTTGGGTACAGAGACACAGTGCACTGTGAAGCTGTGTTTCCTGGCTTCTTTAGCAGTCACACACGAGCTCTGACTCTCCCAGAGAAAGATACACTGACATGTACTACATTTCCCAAGGGCCTCCACATGATTTCCGATTCCAGATAACTGAGAAGAGCTTTCTTGTTATTTTTTTTCTGAGAGGCCAGCCAATAAAGACTTAGACTGACTCTCTCCCCTCCCATTTACTATTGGTTTGTTTGATTTATTCTTAATTACTCTGTATTATCTCAAATTCCTTTTAATAAATTATTTTCTCCTATCTCAAGAGGGTTTTTTCCTCTTCCTTCCCCCTCTTCTCCTGAGGGGAGGGAGGGGTGTCACATGATTAAATCTTCAAACTGCAACAGCCACTCCAAGCTATCCCACCTCAAGGCAGATCTCTGGGTGATATTCTTAAATATCTGTTTAATCTTAAACATAATCTGAAACACATTCATGACACGTAGCATTTGACAGTGTCCTGCACAACATCCTGGTCAATAAATAGGAGAAAAATGAATTTGATGGATAGACCACTTGCTGGATAGGGAATTGTCTGGATGGCCAAACTCAGAGAGTTGCAGTCAACAGCTCAATGGCCAAATGGAGACTGGTGATGAGTGGCATTTCTCAGGGATCAGTGTTGGGACCAGTGCTATTTAACATCTATGTAGGCAACATGAACAGTGGGATCAAGTGCACCCTCAGCAAGTTTGCAGATGACACCAAGCTGAGCGGTGCAGTTGAAATGTTAGAGGGAAGGGATGCCATCCAGAGGGACCTGGGCAGGCTGGAGAGGTGAGCACATGCCAACCTCATGTAGTTCAACAAGGCCAAGTGCAAGGTCCTGCACCTGGGACAGAGCAATCCCAAGCACAGATACAGGCTGGGCAGAAAATGGCTTGAGAGCAGCCCCGAGGAGAAGAATTTGGGGGTGTCAGTTGATGAAAGACTCAACATGAGCCAGTAATGTGCGCTTGCAGCCCCAAAGGCCAACCACATCCTGGGTTGCATCAAGAGAAGTGTGACCAGCAGGTTGACGGAGGTGATCCTGCCCCTCTACTCTGTTCTTGTAAGGCCTCACCTGGAGTGGAGTACTGTGTCCAGTTCTGGGGCCCCCAACACAAGGAGGACATCAAGCTGTTGGAGATAATCTAGAGGGCCACAAAAATGATCAGAGGGCTGGAACACCTCCCCTACACAGACAGGCTGAGAGAGTTCATAGAATCACCAAGGTTGGAAAAGACCTCCAAGACCATCCCGTCCAACTGTCCACCTATCACCAATGTTTCCCACTAAACCACGTCCCTCAACACAACATCTAAATGTTCCTTGAACACCTCCAGGGTTGATGACTCCACCACCTCCCTGTGCAGCCCATTCCAGCGCCTGATCACACAAGGCCTCCTCACTTTTCTTTCTAACAGGCAGAACCAAGCTCCTCACTGCACACCATCACCTTCTGTAACAGCCAGTTGTATGAGGTTCAACATGATCAAGTGTGGGGTCCTGCACTTCAGTTACACCATGCAAAGCTACAGGTTTGGGGCAGAGTGGCTGAAAAGCAGCATGGTGAAAAAGGATCTGGGGTGTTAGTCGACAGCCAGCTGAACATGAATCTGGTGCCATGCAGCCAAGAAGGCCAATGCTATCCTGGCTTGTATTAAAAATAGCGCTGCTATTAAGACCTCCAAGATGATCAAATTCAACTGTCACCCCATCATCACCATGCCCACTAAGCCATATCCCTAAGAGGCACACCTATATATTCTTGAACACCTCAAGGGATGGTGACTCCAACACTTCCCTGGGCAGCCTGTTCCAATGCTTAACCTCTCTTTCAGAGAAGAAATTTTTCCTAATATCCAACCTGAACCTCCCCGACACATGAGGCCATTACCCCTCATCCCATTGTTTAGTTACCTGGGAAAAGAGTCTGACCCTCACCTCGCTACAACCTCCCTTCAGGAAATTGTAGGTGAGTTATAAGATCTCCTCTGAGCCTCCTCTTCTCCAGACTAAACAATCCCAGCTCCCTCAGCCACTCCTCATAAGACTTGTGCTCCAGATCCCTCACCAGCTTTGCCCTTCTCTGGACACACTCCAGGGCCTCAATGTCTTTCTCGCAGTGAGGGGCCCAAAACTGAACACAATACTCGAGGTGCAGCCTAACCAGTGCTGAGTACAGGGGGGTGATTACCTCCCTGCTCCTGCTGGCCACACTATTTCTAATGCAGGCCAGGATGGCATTGGCCTTCTTGGCCACCTGGGCACATTGTCAGCTCATGTTCAGCCAAGCATTTACCAACATAGATCCCTTTCCTCTTCACAATCATCCAGCCACTCTGCCCTAAGCCTGTAGCGTTGCATGGAGTTATTGTGGCCAAAGTGCAGGACCCAGGAGACAGTATGATGCACTTGTGACTTATCCTGGTCGTTTCTATAATTTGCTCAAATTCAAGTGATCAGGAGCAAAACAGACTAGTTTCACAGCCTTTTGCATCAAGCTTGAGAGATTTGCTATGAATTCAACTTTCATTTCACTTCAACAGTTTGCACATTCATTAAAACACAGCAGAATGCTTTATTCTTTAGAGAGGCAGACCATACCGTTTGCACCTGCTGAGCAAAAAGATAACGTTCAAATTAGCTTGATAAATAAACATCATTTACTTCAGCCGGTTTAACTATTTTTAGAGAGTTCTTTAACAAACAAATACTAGCCTAATCATTCATGAGTCAGTCAATGACTAACTGCCTTGACTCTCCTCATATACAAACCAGGCTGCATGCAAGAAGAAAGCACTTCTCAAGGGAAACCAATCACACGCTCTGCTAAAAACTCAGAGCAGGCCTTGATGCAGTGACCTCTTTCGTAAGCAGCAAGAGGAAATAAATATTCATAGCATTACAGGTGTAAACCAAAGTACTGTGCTGCAGTATTACACAACTTCATGTTTGTCATCACAGCTAGCAGCAGTTCTTCTCAAGAGACTTCTCAAGTTGGCATACGAACTTATATTTCAACAAGAGATATGCTTCTAGTGACTGAATAGCAGCACCCAGAAAACGCAGTTTCTAAGAAACTTATCAATGCTAACCGCCACAAAGAAGCCAGCTAAGCACTTAAGTAGCCATGCTACTTACCTTCCGGCCTGGAACCAGCTCTGAACAGGAAGTCTAGACAGCTACACAAAAGGAGCTAATGCTCAGCAGTAGTAAGCACATCTACTGTGCTCTGCCACTCAACCCAGAAAGCTAAGTACAGCATCACTGTCTCCTACAGCTGAGACACGATCAGGATTGAATTAATTTAGATTTATAATCCTGTACAAGTATAACAGCATGATGTGCCTGTCTGTAAAGTGTCTATAATCTTGAATGAGCCAATGTAACTCCATAACATGATGGAAAACACAGCAAAAATAGTGGGGTGGTGTCAACAGTTTACAGGCTGGTTCGGCCCGGTTCCGTGACTAGCGGAGCAGAGGGATGCGCAGATCTGCACCTCCGGAAAAGGGAAACAGGGAACCCTGAATAATTAAAACCAGCAACAATGATCTGAGGAGAAACAAAATAATTTACTAAATATAGTATTGGAATGCAAGATAACACACTGTAATACAGTATAATAAGAATTGAAGCTAATAAATCAAATACGATGAGAGTGTCCGAAAGGTGGAAAGGCCTCATCATAGCACTGAAGTGAGATGTGCAGTTGGGTCGAACAGCAGGGAGGAGAGCCGAAGGAACCAAGGAACATCAGGTGACCATGCCAGGGGTTATACGTGTTTCCCCGGAGCAGGAACGATAACAGAACAGCAAACAGTCCTCGGGGGAATGCAGTAGTTCTTCTCTTCTGGGACAGGTACCCAGACGTGGAGCATTAACTCTTCAACTCCCAGTGCACTGCATGATGTTATGATGAGGAATGCCGATAACCAAAAATCATAAAACCACGTCGCCACAGGACTTGTTTCTCGAGACCTAATATGGTGTTTCAGACAGTAGCATGGGGTACTGCATATGTTTCAAGCCACCCAGTGGTTGCCTCAACCATGGTAAGCACGTAACACTTACCACTGCGAGATCGTGGCAAGGTGATATAATCAACCTGCCACGCCTCCCCATTTTTATACTTTTGCCATTGCCCTTCCCTGCAGAGAGGTTACATCCTCTTGGCTCGTTTAATTGTGGCGCATGTGTTACAGTCTTGAATAATCTGTGCGGTAGCGCCCATAGTTAAATCCACCCCTCGGTCTCTAGCCCATTTGTATGTTGCATCTCTTCCTTGATGGCCCAAGATTTCATGGGCCCATCAAGCTAGAAATAGTTCACTCTTGTACTGCCAGTCCAGGTCTATTTGAGCCACCTCAATTTTGGCAGCTCAATCTACCTGATGGTTATTTTGTTGTTCTTCAGTAGCCTGACTCCTGGGCACATGAGCATCCACATGGCGCACCTTTACAACCATATTCTTTATTCAGGCAGCAATGCCTTTCCACAGTACAGCAGCCCAAATAGGTTTACCCCTTCTTTGCCAGTTATTTTGCTCCCACTGCTGTAACCACCCCCATAGAGCATTTGCCACCATCCATGAGTCAATGTAAAGATAAAGCATTGGCCACCTCTCCCATTCAGCAACATCTAAGGCCAATTGCACAGCCTTTACCTCTGCAAATTGACTTGATTCTCCTTTCCCCTCAGTGGCCTCTGCAACTTGTCGTGTGGGGCTCCACACAGCAGCTTTCCATCTGCGATGCTTCCCCACAATACGACACGATCCATCAGTGAACAGGGCATATGTCTTTTCATTTTCTGGTAGTTCATTGTATGGTGGAGCCTCTTTAGCACGTGATACTACTTCTGCTGATGGTGTTCCAAACTTTTTGCTTTCAGGCCAGTCCATGATCACCTCTAGGATTCCGGGATGGCTGGCATTCCCCATCCAAGCTCGTTGCATCCTCAACGCAATCCACTTACTCCAAGCGGCATCAGTAGCATGATGGGTGAAGGGAACCTTCCCCTTAAAATTCCAGTTTAGCACTGGCAGTCAAGGTGCCAGAAGGAGCTGCGTTTCAGCACCGATTATTTCGGAAGCTGCCCGAACCCCCTCTTACACGACTAAGACCTCTTTTTAAGGTGGAGTGTAGCACTCTTCACGCCCACTGTACGCTCAATTCCAAAATCCAAGGGGTCAGCCTCAGGTCTCTCCTGAGGCTCTTTGCCACAAACTCCAAGTGGGACCTCTCACTCCAGCAGCAGTGTAGAAGATGTTCTTTACATCCTGTCCCATCCATACTGGGCCCAGGACCACGGCACGGGCTCTCTCTTGTTTAATTTGCTCAAAAGCCTGCTGCTGCTCAGGACCCCACGTAAAATTATACTTCTTCCATGTCACCTGATTAAGAGGGCTTACAATGCAAAACCAGCATGCAGAAGGATCTGGATTATCTGCTCTCCTTTCTTGAAGACTTCTCTTGCTGTGCCGCCCCACACAAAAATGTCATCAATGTACTCAAAGTGCTTGGGAGCACCACCCTGTTCCAGTGCAGCATGGATCAACCCATGGCAAATGGTCGGGCTGTGTTTCCACCCCTGGGGCAAACGATTCCAGGTATACTCAATGCCCCTCCAGGTGAAAGCGAACTGTGGTCTACATTCTGTGGCCAAAGGAATGGAAAATAAAGCATTAGCAATGTCAGTGGTGGCATACCACTTGGCTGCTTTTGACTGCAGTTCTTACTGGAGTCCTAACACGTCCAGCACAGCAGCACTCAGTGGGGGTGTGACCTCATTCAGGCCACGATAGTCCACTGTTAGCCTCCATTCTCCACAGACTTTGTGCACTGGCCATATGGGGCTGTTAAAAGGTGAGTGAGTTTTGCTGATCACTTCCTGAGTCTCAGCTTATGAATGGGGAGCAAGGAATCCCTGTTGGTGCGGTACTGTCATCTCTGCACCGTTTTTGTGACAGACGGTACCTGCTGCTCTTTCACTTGTAGCAACCCCACAGCTGATCAATATTCTGACTGGTCAGGCAAAACAGACAGCTGCTTAATGCTGTCTGTGTCTACAGCAGCTATTCCAAAGGCCCACCAATACACCTTGGTATCCTTAAAATATCCCCTTCTGAGGTAATCAGTACCAAGTATACAGGGAGCCCCTGGGCCAGTCACAACAGGATGCTTTTGTCAGTCTTTACCAGTGAGGCCTCCAACATAGTCAACTCTTGGGAACCCCCAGAAATATAAATCGATTCTGTCCCTTGGTGACTCGAGGGCATTAGATTGTGCAGTGCACCAGTGTCAACCACGGCCTTTATTTCTGTGGTTCTGAGATGTCAGGCCATCAAACCCACACAGTCCAATACATTCTATTATCCCTTTCCCCCCTGGCTGGGTGCAGGGCCCTTCTATTTGTTACCTCTGATGTTCTTACAGCTATTGCCATGTCCCAAAGCAACTGGAGCAATCACTTTCTTGGAGAAGTTCACCTTGGTGGTTGATGCATCTTGTAATTTTTTTTACCTGAGCTTGAAGTGCAGGAGTGAGTTTTTTATGCCACTTCTTCATATCTTCTCCATGGTCACACATAGGTAACACCACAAGGCAATACGTGACATAGTCTTACAGTTGTCACTTGCTTGAGCAGGAGGACGTCTTCTTTTGATAGCTGAGACATTGGTTTCCTCCCAGCCGGTGTCATCCAATCTGATTAGCCCCTCCAGTAGGTTGTTTTGAGCACCATTATATGTATCTGATACCACCACGGATTCATCAGCATAACGCACGTTACACAGTTCATCTAGTATATCTTCTTGATTGCTCTCTATTCAGTCAAGTTTTTCAGCTACTTTTGCAATGGCTGAAACACAAGCTTGTAGAGGGTTTAATTGTAACTCAAAGTAATGAAGTCCATTAATCAGTTCATTTATAAGATGTTTTCTTTCCCCTCTGTCATACATTGGTGCTAATGTACTGGCATACATTTCTGGCGCAGCCTTTGTGAATATACGCCACATATTTGGGTACACCTGACTCTCTCAGAATCATGCTCTTGGTCTGGCTCATTAGGAATGAAATCCGGGCTATGTAGCGCTTCCACCACAGCATATTCTCTCAAATAATGGATGCTTTTTTCTATATCAGTCCATTTCTTTTTCTCAGGCATCAGATCATCTTTGAAGGTGTATATTTCTTTCACAGCTAACAGCATCCATTTCCAGAGGGTGAAGGCCTAATCCTGGCATGTACTCATGTCTCTGTCAATGGCTGAGTCCCTGGCAATTCTTTCCAGTTGGTGAGCTTCTCTACTATCTAGCCACGCACTGTTGTCCCAACATCAAAGTAACCAGGTGACAATAGACTCATTTGGGTGACATGAAAAGTCTTTTCTCAGACCTTGAATTTCATTCATTTTTAGAGATCGATCAACAATGGTAACAATATCTTGCTCACCTCTTACTCTTTCAGGACTTCTTCTTGCCCTCATAGGCGTTGGTGACCGCAATCTTATTGGGTGTCTCAGTTCTCCCTCTGGATGCCGTGGATCTTGGAGGCGCTCCTCTGGACCTCTTTCTTCCTTTTCTCTTACAGTGTCTGCTTCCTCTACTTTCTCCTCCTCTTTTCTCTTCCGTTCTATGTGAGTCGAGATTCGTTTCACTTCTTGTCCTCTTACAGGAGCAACTGACATCAATTCTGGTACCTCCTGTGGTTGATCAAGGTGGTCAATTCCGATGCTCTCACTCTCCAGCTCAGCTTGGAGTCTGTCTTGTTTGATTATGAGAGCATTTAGTTCAGATTGGAGGGTGTCTCATTCTGTTTGAAGGCTGTTGAGTTTGTATTGAAGCGAATCTCGCTCGGATTCAAAGGTGTCTCGTCAAGATTGGAGATTCTTTCAGCTCAGAGATCTTCCCCTTCAGCTTGGAGACTTTCTTTCTCAGCTTGGAGACACTCTTGCCAGGTTTTGAGATTCTCTCTCCTAACTAGGAGACTCTGTTTCTCAACCCAGAGATTCTCCGTCTCAGCTTGGAGACTCTCTCTGTGGATCTGGAGACTATGTTTCTTGACTAGAAGACTCTCTTTCTGGACCTGGAGATTCTCCCTCTCGGCTCGGACTCTCTCCTGGAAACTCTCCTTTTTGGCTTGGAGACTCTCTCACTCATTTTGTGCTGTCTCCCTGAGATTCTCCCTTTCAACTCTGAGACACTCTCTTTCAGCACGGAGACACGCTCTCTCAATTTCAGAAATCCTTTCCCTCTCTGGGATAGTATAGAATAAGGCCTGATAAGCATTAGCCAGGCCCCAAATCATTTCTGCCTCCTCAGATCTGCCTGAGCCGAAACATTCCTGTCTCGAATATCTGTTTAAGCTCTCAGGGTCTTTCAGGTGTTCAGGAAGAAAATTCCACGACACTGAAGATGTCCATCTCTCTAAAGTCTCTCCCAAGCCTCTCCACACTCCCTGCCACTCAATATTCTCTGGTTCTGGGGAAGGCTTCCTGAGAATATTATAAATCCAGATACTGAGTGAAATAAGTAAAATAACGAACAGTACATTCACAGAGATTAACAACATGTACAGATGAGCATTCAGAAAGTGCATAAAGGATTCAAAGGAGAGACTGGGAGCCTGCTTAAAAAAAAAAATCACAAATTCTGTGAAATTAGCAGCTCCCTCTGCAAACAGGTGTAAAAAAGAAAATGGAATCATTTTCCTTTCTTTACAGAAGCAAGACAGCAGTGCTCAAAGTTTGCAAATATCCCACAATAATGGCAGTCCGCCTAGACTTTCATGGTCAAGTTTTTTAGCGAGCACCTGCAAAAGAGATAAACTTTCCTAACCAAGCTCTCCGAGAGCAGAGAGAGTTTTGTTCTAAAAGCTAAAAAGCAGCTTTTGCCCGCATTCTCCACCAAGAATGTCAACGGTTTACAGGCTGGTTCAGCCCAGTTCCGTGACTAGCAGAGCAGAGGGATGTGCAGATCCGCACCTCCATAACAGGGAAACAGGGGACCCCAAATAAATAAAAACAGCAGCAACAATCTGAGGAGAAACAAACTAATTTACTAAATATAGTATTGGAATGCAAAATAACACACTATAATACTAATATATAATACTAATACAACATAATTAGAATTGAAGCTAATTGTGTGGGAACTATTGAATCACGCCCTGAACCTCTGATTGATTACCTGAGAAAAGCAATGAGTCAGCTGCAGGAGCACAGGTGAAGGCAATTCACCTGTGTGACCGAAAGGGGTGGAGCCTGGCACCACCTCTCCTAGACCGCATTTAAGGGCTGACTGCCTCTGGAGATTATTCCTCTTGGAGTTTTTTCTGCAAGCCTAGGACACAAATAAGCTTTTCCATTCATTTCTGATTATTCCTTTCTAATGCGATAATCTTTCCAGCTATATAGTCTCTGAAGACCACCCTAACTTCTCTGTATACTTGTTGATTATAGACTAATAAATCAAATGTGATGAGAGAGTCTCAAAGGTGGAAAGGTCTCACCATAACGTTGAGGTGAGATGTGCAGTTGGGTCATGCAACAAGGAGGAAAGCCAAAGGAACATCAGGTGACCTTGCCAGGGGTTATATATGTTCCCCCTGAACAGGAATGATAACAGAACAGCAAACAGTCTTCTGGGGAATGTAGTTCTCTTCTGGAACAGGTACCTGGAACTGGAGCATTAACTCTTTAACTCCTGGTGTACTGCATGATGTAGAATACCAATAACCAAAAAATCATAAAACCATAATAGGTAGGTTCCACCCCTTATTCTACATCACTACATCATGCTTAATATATATATATATATATATATATACATACATATACAAACAAAACAAAGATTAAAAAATGCATCACACACACACGTCTATATACATATACATAGAATTACTGTCTGCACTCCCCCAGCATCAAATTTCCTTGTGGTACACATTGAACATCCCCATTCTTCTGCATTACCCACC
>QGNR01000233.1:213819-228343 GCA_003435085.1 Syrmaticus mikado
AAGAGGCCCCACCATACAATGAACTACCAGAAAATGAAAAGAAATATGCCCTGTTCACTGATGGATCGTGTCGTATTGTGGGGAAGCATCGCAGATGGAAAGCTGCTGTGTGGAGCCCCACACGACAAGTTGCAGAGGCCACTGAAGGGAAAGGAGAATCGAGCCCATTTGCAGAGGTAGAGGCTGTGCAATTGGCCTTAGATGTTGCTGAACGGGAGAGGTGGCCAATGCTTTATCTTTACACTGACTCATGGATGGTGGCAAATGCTCTACGGGGGTGGTTACAGCAGTAGGAACAGAACAACTGGCAAAGAAGGGGTAAACCTATTTGGGCTGCTGTACTGTGGAAAGGCATTGCTGCCTGAATAAAGAATATGGTTGTAAAGGTGCGCCATGTGGATGCTCATGTGCCCAGGAGTCAGGCTACTGAAGAACAACATAATAACCATCAGGTAGACCGAGCTGCCAAAATTGAGGTGGCTCAGATAGACCTGGACTGGCAGAACAAGGGTGAACTATTTCTAGCTTGATGGGCCCATGAAATCTTGGGCCATCAAGGAAGAGATGCAACATACAAATTGGCTAGAGACTGAGGGGTGGACTTAACTATGGATGCTATTGCACAGGTTATCCATGACTGTGACACATGCGCCACAATTAAACAAGCCAAGAGGATGAAACCACTCTGGGAGGAAGGGCGATGGCAAAAGTATAAATATGGGGAGGAATGGCAGGTTGATTCTATCACCTTGCCACAATCTCGCAGTGGTAAGCGTTACGTGCTTACTATGGTAGAGGCAACCACTGGGTGGCTTGAAACATATACAGTACCCCATGCTACTGTCTGAAACACCATATTGGGTCATGAGAAACAAGTCGAAACAAGTCCTGTGGCGACACGGCACCCCAGAAAGAATTGAGTCAGATAATGGGACTCATTTCAGAAATTCTCTTGTAAATACTTGGGCCAAAGATCATGGCATTGAGTGGATTTATCATACCCCCTTGTGAGAATCCTTCTTTGTTTTTTGGCTCAAAGCTTGCTTCCTGAGGTATTTCTTGTGATAAGACCCAGATTGATTTGTTGAGGAGGCAATTGATGGGTGCTACCGTGTGACAATTGACATCTCTCTGGGAACATTTGAAAGCCCCTTCCTCCAGAGTTGCCTACCTCCGGAAGAGAGTGCTCAGGAGTGTTTACTGGCGGAAGATCTGGCCTGTGACTAAATAGCTCCAGCTTGGTATGGGAAAATTGGGGAATGATACCATCGTGTCCTGTGAAAAACNGGATCCATGGTGGTGACTATGTCCCTCTTGCTTCCTATAAAGACTCCTTGCTTCTTCTTTCTTACCTTTTCTATCGCCCTCCTTCCCTTCCCCATTACCCTAATTCATAATAGCGTCCGTCCTCCCCTTCACCATCTCCCTAATTAATATCTGTAATAAACTGGTCGGACCAACATTTGAACCGTTGTTTCTTAATCTCGCGCCGGGGATATAGATATTAAAAGAACCTCCTCTCCCTCCTATAAATCGGAGCAAGACACCCCTATCATGCACCAGCTTCTGGTAAAATTGAACACTACAATGTGTTGTTAAAAACCATATTGAAAGCAATAGGCAGCAGAACATTTAAGCATTGGGAGAAGCACTTGGCAGAAACCACCTGGTTGGTCAATACTAAAGGATCGATCAATTGTGATGGTCCTGCTAGCTCCCTACGTACTGTCAAGGGAGATAAGGTCCCTGTCGTACATGTAAAGAACATGTTGGGATAAGCAGTTTGGGTCTTTCCAGCTTCTGGAAAGGGCAAACCTCTTCGTGGAACTGTTTTTGCCCAGGGACCTGGGTCTGCATGGTGGGTGATGCAGAGAAACGGGGATGTTCAATGTGTACCACAAGGGAATTTGATATGGGAGGAGTGCAGTCAGTAATTCCACATATACATATAGGTTTGTGCGTGTGCTTGTTTCATGTTTGGTAATTATATTTTGTTCGTTTATATTAAGCATGATGTAGTGATGTAGAATAAGGGGTGGAATGTCATGGTTTTGTGATTTTTGATATTCCACATCATAACATCATGTTGGGCACTGGGAGTTTATCTGTTCATGCTCAAGTTCTGGGTACCTGCCTGGAAGAGAAGAAGAACTACATTCCCCAGGGGACTTCGCAGTCACAGAGAGGAGATAAAAATCCTGGCAAGGTCACCTGATGCGCTCTTCTTCGCCTGCTCTTCTTCATCGGCTCTCCTCCCATCTCCCTGTTGCTCAACTGGACTGCGCATCTCACCTCAGTGTTATGGTGAGGCCTATCCACCTTTTGGACATTCTCTCATTATATTTCATTTATTAGCTTCAATTTTAATTATATTGTATTACAATGTGTTATCTTGCATTCCGATACCATATTTAGTAAATTAGTTTGTTTCTCCTCAGATCGTTGCCACTGTTTTTAATTATTTTAGGGATCCCTGTTCCCTTTTCCAAGAGGCGCACATTTTGCGAAATCCCTCCGCCCCACTTGTCACAGAACCGGGCCAAACCAGCCCATAAACCATTGACATCATTTTACCTTCATAGCATACACAATAATCATATTTGGAAGAGATTAACCCTAAGTAAACAAGTAGCAACTAGGTAGCACCATTGCCTTGCCCACTGCCTCCTGAGGAGAGGCAGATGCCAAGATCCAACAATACAGAAATCAGAAACAGTACATGATTTACGAGTTTATAGATGCTAATCAGCACTAGTGCTTCCACCAGCAAAAAGAATTTAGAGGAACGATACTACAGTTAAAAGCAAGTATGACCAAAATCCGTTATTCTTAAAGTTACAGGTTATTTCGGTTTTGTTAAAAAGTGCATTTAAACTTTCATCCAGAGAGGCCAAGAAACACCAACAATACACGTTAGCTAAGCTTTTTTCCAGTTTTACAATAGTCAGAAGGCTAGTTAGCTATAAAGTGAAGACCCAAGAACTAAATTAAGCTCCTGAGATGCAGGCTGGAAGTGACAATTTTGTGAAAGACAATGGGAAATAAAGTACACAGGAACATGCCCAGCACCCATCTTCTACAACCACTAAAGCTTTTGTATCTTTTCAGATAGAGATACGGTTCTCAAGTCTTCTCCCTTCAGTTCTTTTGGGGAAAGGAGGTGCCAGATTTCTGGTTTCCTGTACTTACAGGAGAGGAAACAATCACAAAAGGTTTCTTCGGACTAATAGTAAGATCAAGAAAGAAATTAAAAGCATTTATCAACCTTCACCAATTAAGCATTACCATAGCCCTTTGAAAGCTGTCCTCTGAAGTTTGGAGAGGATGAAAAAAAGAACACAAAAATAAATAATAAAAGCACAAATAACGGCACTAAGTAACTGTGAAATTGTGAAAAAAAAAAAAAAACAGCGTGGAAAGCCTCCACCCTGACTTAGGCACTCTATACAGAGTTCCCCTGAGCCAGAAACAGCTGGAACCTCTAAAACCTCTGCCCGAAGCCCCCTGCCACTGGCCCGGGGGGAAGTTCGCAACTCGTCACAACGGTTCTGTCACTGAACTAAATAACAATAATAAGAAAAAAAAAAAGCGACAGGACGAGGACAGTCCGGCACCCACTCGCCGCGGGCACAGCGAACCGTCACCAAGACGCCCAGACAGAGCGAAAGAAAGGAGTGGGGGGAGTGGGTCACGACTCTCGGAACAGCCGAAATCTCCCATCCTGTCCCCACCCGCAAGACCACGAAGAGACCCCAACGGTCGCGGCACACAGGCCCAGGCAACAGGCCAGCAGCAGGGCCGGGAGCCTGGCCGTACCTTAAAGTAGCCGCCCTCGTAGAGAGTGTTGGGGGGCCCGAAAATCGCTACCTCCCAGTTGTAGAGATCAGACTCGTCGACCAGCGTGATACGGAAACCCTCCACCGGCTCCTCCTGCAGCGACTTCAGCTCCAGCATGAGCGCCTTCTGCGAGCTGCTCATCTGCTGTTGGGCCATGGCGGCGGCGGCGCCGCCTCAAAGGCCCCTCCCCACACTGACAACAACCGCCGTCGCCGCCACTTCCTTTTGTGACGGCACCCGCTCTCTGCTGACCTCAGCGCGCCTCTCCACGCCCCGCCCCGCCCACGACGCTGCGCCCACACCGGAGTGCTTAAAGGGGCAGTGCCACGACGTCAAGACTACCGCGTCACTCAGGACAGCCTGCCTAGGTGGGAGATGGGGGGGGTCTGTGATGGGTCCATGGGCGCTCAGCTCTTTCCCCCAGGGAATGTGAAGGGACCAGGCTTTAGCTGCATGCGTAGGCAGCCATGTCAGCACAGATTTGAAATGGAGCAGCCACCACAGCATATCAATTTTCCTGGTGAGATGATGGCAAGAGCCAACAGGGGCAGAGGCATTGTGGGCAGTCCCTGTCCTGCAGTGGCTTCCCAAGGACAGCCTGCTAACACAACCACAGCAGACCTATTGCAGTGCTGACACCATAAAAATTGATCAATCAGGAAACTCTCTAGGACTCAAGTTGGAGTGTCAGAAAGCAGACATTCTTTAATTTCAGCACTGGATGCATGGGGGCTACCCTCCTATAATGCATGATTACACAAAAGATCTTCAGCTTATATACATTACTTGTGTTACCTATGTGGAAGTTTTCCCAGAGGTATGTTACATATTCAGTGTCTCATTCCAAGCAGGATCTCCTATTTCCTTGGTACAAAGACTCAGCAGAGCTTCCTTATCTCCTTGGTCCAGAGACACAGCTCTTCCTGTTATCTAAACAAATTGCAGGGCAGGACTATCCATCAATGAACACTGGCAAGCTTAACAATATCAACTTGTATTAATCCATCTTTTTTCTTTAAGGGTTTGTAGCTAACATGCTACCACCCTCACTATATCAATTTATCTCCAACAACAGTCAGAACAATAATTGCAGCACTGTATCATTACACACAATTATACATACATCAATAACAAAGACAGTTATCAAAAAGTTTCTTCAACCAAGACCAATCAGGTAACCATGAGGTCAGCTGATCCCAGACCTCCTTTAAACCCCATGAAGTGTCATCAAGGGATATTTGATGATATAGTTTCACAATTGTTGCTATATTTTCTATATCTTCTTCTATTTTTCCTGATTTATCTACATAATGAAAAGATAAAGTATCAATAACTACACATACACCACCCCCAGCTATCCAGTAACAAATCCAGTGCTGTATTCTAAAGCTATTTGTTAGACTGTCCCAATTTCTCTTTTCAGTCTTACTATGCTGTCTATGGTGGCATTAGAGAGCAACTCCAAGGATGCAGACAAGTTAACTATTGCTTTATCCAATTCACTGACTTCTAGCAGTGAGACGCTGTACAAAAACTCCTTCTGTCTCAAAAGATTGCCATGGAGTGCAAGGACAACTGGAGGCATCTCTGCCTACACAGGAGTGTCAGGAACAAGGAAGATAAGGGGAATATCTTGATGCTTGTCACCTCCCGGGCTACTCCTGAGATGCAGTGGCTCAGCCTTGTGTGGAGGCTCCACTTTCTCTGATGTGGATAAGCCTGCATTGGACCGTTGCACCTGTCAGACATGCCATTACTATGGGCAACCCAAGGAGAACTGGACAGTATATATATTATCAACAGTTTACAGGCTGGATTGGCCCAGTTCCGTGGCTCATGGGGTGGGGGGGCCCACAGACCCACGGCCCGGGGGAAGGGGGAAAAGTGGAAAGGGTAGGGAGATGGGCCTAAAAACAAAACAGTGGCAACAATCTGAGGAGGAAAGCTAATTTGCTAAATATGATAGTGGAAAGCAAGATAACACAATATAATAGAATATAATTGGAATTGAAGCTAGTAAATCCAAGAAAACATGAGAGAGAGTGTCCAAAAACAAAAGACCTTACTCTAATGCTGAAGACAAGATGGCTAGGGTGAACACACCCTACAGAGAAGAGCAAAAAGGGAAAAGGGCATCTTGTGATCTGCAAACAGTTTTATCTTTCCCTCCGAAAGGAAAATGGAAACAGAACAGTAAAGAGTCCTCTGGGATATAGTTTTTCTCTTGAGACAGGTATACCCAGAACTATTGATGGTCCATGGAACTTGAGCATTAACTCTTTAACTCCCAGTGCACTACATGATGTTATGATGTGGAATACCAATAACCAAAAATCTTAAAACCACAACATTCCACCCCTTATTCCACATCACTACATCATGCATAATATTATATATACAAACAATAATTAATAAGTATTAAATACACGTGTGTGTGTGTGTGTATATATATATATATATATATATATATATATATATATATACACACACATACACACACACACAGCAACATCAAATTCCTTTGTGGTACACACTGAACATCCCCATCTTCCTGCATCACCCACCAAGTGGACCCAGGTCCCTGGGCAAAAACAGCTCCACAGAGAGGTATACCCTTTCCAGAAGCTGGAAAGACCCAAACCACTTTTCCCAATATGCTCTTTACATGTACTACAGCAGGCCTACAGGCCCACTGGCCCAAAAAGGAAAAGGGGAATGGGTAGGGAGATGGGAACTGGACCTAAAAACAGAACAGCAGCAATGATCTGAGGAGTCAATTTAACTAAATATGATATCAGAACGCAAGATAACACAATATAATACAATATAATGGCAATTGAGGCTAATAAATCAAAATGAGAGAGAGCGTGTCTGAAACCAAAGGCCTTACTTTGAACTGAAGACAAAATGGCTGGGGAGCACACTCACACACTGCCAGGCAGTGAGAGAGAGCGAGTCCGGCGACTTGCCAGCTTTATCTTCCCCTCTGAATGCAGAGTCCTCTGGGGTATGTAGTTCTTCTTTTCTGAGAGCCAGGTATTCAGAAAATCAGCAGTCCATGGAGGTGGGGCATTAACTCTTGAACTCCCAGTGCTTTACATGATGTTATGATGTGGAATACTGATAACAAACACCATAAAATCATGACAGGGTGTAATGCTGTAACACAAAGGAAAACACATCAATCACAGAATCATAGAATTGTAGAGGTTGGAAGAGACCTCTAGAGACCATTGAATCCAACAACCCTGCCAAGCAGGTTCCCTACAGCAGCAGGTCATACAGGTAGGCATGCAGATGGGTCTTGAATATCTCCAGAGAAGGAGAATCCACAACTTCCCTGGGCAGCGTGTTCCAGAGCTCTGTCACCCTTACTGTGGAAAAAGTTCCTTTGCACATTGATGTGAAACTTCCTATGCTCAAGTTTATGGCCATTTCCCCCTGTCCTCTCCCCATAGACCACTGAAAATAGATTGGCCATGTCCTCTTGACTCCCACACTTCTCTCTCCAATCTGAGAGGAAATCTCCAAACAGAGTGAGACACCCTCATAACTGAGATTCCTTGCAATCTGAACTCGACTGACTCCAACCTCAACAGGATGCCTTCCAATCTGAGTGAGACGCCCTCCAGTCCAGTAGATAGGAGCCATTTTTGGCTCACTGAATAGATCAGAAACTGTGAGGAGGTTCCTTAGCATCTGTATAATCAAAGAATATTAAGATAGTGTAAAATCAAGGAATATTAAGATGTTATAATAACGAAATAAACAAGAGAGATGGAAAAAGCAAGACAAAGAAAACAAATAGGATGTTTACCCACATCGTGGCCTTGCTCAGGAAACTCCAGTGGAGCGGATCTCCAGAAAGAGATCCATCTAAACTGGTAGTCAGCTCTTAAATGGGTCTAGGAGAGGTGGAGCCAGGCTCCACCCCTTCCTGCAGCACAGGTGAATTGCTTTCACCTGTGCTCCGAGGGCTGACTCATTGCTCACCTCAGGCAATCAATCAGAGGTTCAGGCCATGATTCAGAAGTTCCCATACACTCCACCCCTTCACGGCATTAACCAATGATCAGGTTGACTAAAGGGTAAGCTTTTTCCTAATACAGAGACCCACTATATCACAACACTTATACAACTTCCATTCTGCCACATGTTGGTACAATTCAAGGCAAGTGACGATCGGCGAACGCTGATATTCTTTTATGGGCCAGTGCTCGATGAAGTTACTGGAGACATGCGACCGTGAGGTGCAGGTCAGTCCTACATTCCATCAGTCCCATATAGGCCATCACCAGGTGTTGCACGCGATCTGGCAGTAACACTGAAACACTTTTGATGACATTTCATTCCTACCGGTGATTCTGAAGGCTCAAAGACTCACGGGGAGTAATACAGATGTTTCAGGGGTGCCAGGAGGGGAAGGTCTGCTCTCCAGGGCAAGATACAGGACGTATTTCTATCCTGGGTCAACACTTCCGCTTGTACTGGGGCATGTCCCGGCCGCCTGCACCACACCTTCTGGCCAGATATCTGTGGCTGCATAACTATGTCAGGCACCAAAGGAGGTGTCCTGATCTGCCATAGGGACATGATGGGGGTCCCTTTAGCAATGAAGATCGGAGTGTTGACCACAATATCAGTAGGCCACATACCTATTACTGGAGGAACTACTGAGCCTCCCACCTCCAACAGTCTCCCCCAAGGTGCAAGTAGGCCACACCACTTGGGTCCTACCCGCACCTTCCAAGGCCATTTTATTCTATGAGTACCTGGATCTAAGTTCTCAGGGGCAGGGAGCAGAAGATTATTTTCATCGCCAAACTGGGGTCTTACCTGATTATCAGTGCCCGTAATTTGGATCCTAAGCGGGGTGGCCCACGTGGTCTGCAACATTCTCAGGGCACTGGGTTTGCTGTCTCAGGGTCTTTCATTCAGGTCCCACAAGGTTTCATACAGTCTTTTCGTCCACCCCTGCAGGGACTGGGAGTCTGTCTCCAGGGCAGCGTTAAGAATACTGTTATAACGTTCAATGAGGCTTGCCCCCATTGGATTATATGGCAGGTGGAATCACCATTCAATGTTGCTTTCTTCTGCCCAGTGCTGTATCATTGCACCAGTAAAATGAGTTCCTTGGTCGCTCTCGATGACTTGAGGTGTCCCGTAGACAGACATCAGTTTAGTCAGTGCCTTGAGGGTATATGCCTGGTTTGCTTTTGGTACTGGATAGGCCTGCAGTAGCCCAACTTGCAATGTTGACACAGGTCAGAGCATATCTCACCCCCCTCAGACCGAGGAAGGGGCCCAATGTAATCGACCTGCCATCGCTGGAGAGGATTGTGTCCTCTAGCAAGATGGGCTGTCGTCTCGGGCAATGATCTCGGTCTCATCTTAGAGCAAGCGTCACAAACCTGGCATGCCTGGATTATGTCAGGTAGCTGTATGGGCAGCCCCCATGCTTTAGCAGCTGCCCACATTGTCTTTTGTCCGGCATGCCGTAGCTTCTGATGTAACCAACGGGCGATGTTCTCAGATGGTGAATTCTCAATCCATCTAACTTGGGCCAGTGTACCAGCTTCATTATTTCCTGGTGACTGTAGGGGCTGATGACCAGAAACATGGTAGACACATATAGTCCTGTGTTTGACTGTAATCCATGTCTAACCACATGTCTTTGCCCCAGATTGGTCGGGCGTGGATAGTCCATTCCTGGGTGGCCCACTGTGCAATCCAAAGAGTGAGCCCCCGGTACACAGCCCAACTGCCTGTACAGATATTCAGGATACCTTCACTGGGTTCCTTGGTTATAACCATCCACACGACTCACAGTTCCGCCCATTGGCTGCTCTGACCATCCCCCTCATCAAACCAGATTGTCTCAGTCAAAGGATGGTATGCTATCGCTCTCCACTTGCTAAGGTTGCCCTTGCTAGACCCATCTGTGCACCAGGCATCTTCAGGGATAGGATATTTCCCCTCCTGAATCGGACTCTTCTCTGGTGGAGCGACCAATATTTCTTTTGGTGCATCACTGTGATAGGTCACTGGGCCTAAGATCTTCTGGAGCTCTTCTTTCAAGGGTGATGAAGACAGACTGCTCCTTTGGCTGAGGTAAGCGACCCATCGTGCCACTGTTTGTGCTTGGGCCACCCCTGTCTTAGGAAGGTGGGTCAGACCCACCCCTGAATCGGCAGAGTGGTCTTAACTATAACTTCAGCCATCTGGGTTATTGGCTCTACTGCCTGTAATGCCGAATAGGCAGCCAATAACTGTTTTTCAATCATACTGTATCTTTCTTCTGCTCCATGCCAAACCTGAGACCAGAAACCAATGGGGGTCTGAACAGAACTCTGGCGTTGCCACAGGCCCCAACCAAAGCCACCTTGAGTAACGTGAACATCCAACTCAGCTGGGAAGGTAGGATCAAATATACCCAATGCCTGGGCTTGTTTAACTGCCAGTTTTGCCTGTTGGAAAGCGTCCTGTTCTGTGCAGCTGCACTAGGTGAGGTATAAAGGAACACCAGTAACCCAATACACCTAGAAACTCTTGCAGCTGCTTCGATGTTCTAGGGACTGGGTACGCCTGAACCTTATCTATGACAGCACAGGGGAGTACTTTGGCCTTTCCTGACCAAACCACCCCCAGGAATTTTACAGACAGGCCTGGACCTTGCACCTTTTGAGGATTTATAGCCCATCCTCTCTTTTGCAAATAGGCAGTTAATGAACCCGCCGCCTGTCCTACCGCCCTCCAGTGAGTCGGATGTCAGCAGGAAATCATCAATATAATGACAGAAGTTAACTTCATCAGGTTTTTTCCAATTAGACAGGTCATGCGCCACTAGATTATGACAATGTTGGTGAATGCACGTACCCCTGTGGCAGGACCTGAAAGGTCCACTGCCTTCCTCCCCACGTAAACGCAAATTGATCTTGCGATTCCTCAGCAATTGGGATACTGAAGAACGCATTTGCTAGATCTAGGACACAATGATCGGTTTTTATCTCCCTACTCAACGTATCCATTAGGGATGCAGTATTGGGTACAACCGCATGAATAGGTGGCGTGACCTTATTTAATTTTCTATAATCCACTATCATTCTCTCCCACAGTTGTCTGGAGAGCCAGACCCTATAGAATATCTATGCCCAAGATGTACTCCTGGACCAGGGCAATAGATACCTTATATTCCCGGGGTGGGAGACGCCCAACCCCCAGTTGTTTCAACCATGTTTGGGTGACAGGAATGGTCTGTCCCCCAAAATCACCAATCATCACTCTGTCTCCGTCAAATTTGGTCAGATCTCCGTAGATAATTGATGTTTCTGCTGCAGTGTCTACTAATGCCATAACTCTTTGAATGTTTTTTCAGGACCAATAAATCGTTAATTCTACATAGGGCCTCCGGTCCCATCTGGAGGCCCTAGGGGAAACTAGCATCCCTCCTCACACCATTAATTGAGATATGACCAATTCTTTTGCTTCCAGTGGCTCAGGCATTGTGGCCCAAAACACCTGAGGTGGCTTTTTTTTTTTCCCTATTAGGAACAATGAAATCTTCTAAGTTCCATGTCATTGTTGGCATTCTCTCTATAACCCTTACCCTTGGTTTCTTAGGGTAGGTCTGAAATTTTTAGTTGTCCTTTAGTTGTCTTCAAAGCTGGAGAAGGATATGGTTGGGCTGGCGGTCAATCTTAGCAAATTGGACCCCAGCCCGAATTAAATCATTAAACATTTGTTTTCGGGAGACCCTTATGGGTCCCGATTGAGGAGCTTGAGTAGCCGGCATTTTGGTTTTAGTCACTGGCAGGACCTCGGCTTCTTCTAGTGTCTGAATATTATGCCTTGTCTGCAGGTGTTCTGTTTCTCCTAAGTCAGCCACTAACTGGGCAGCCTGCTGAACTACCGCTTCTGAGGCCACCAGGGGATTTAATATAGAGACCAAAGTACCGTACAAATGAGAGGGAGCTTGCTGTAGAATTAAGTCTCTCATCCCTGCTGAGAATTTGACCATATCAGGGCCATCAAATGCATCTTCATAAATTGCTTCCCTTACATCTAGTTCACGGATGTAATTTTGAAGGTCCTCCATGGAGGACCACATCCCTGTATGTAGAGGTATATCAGATTTATTGGACCATACCATACGGCAGGCTGTCATTAACCATTCTATTATAGAATGTTTTTCATTAAGATACTGATTACCCGCATATAACCTCTGCCTGAGAGCAGGATGGACAGTCATGGTGGCCAACTTGGCTATCTCTGGGCCATTCACCAGAACACTTTCTGCCCCAGAATCCCACAATCTTAATAACCAAGCTGGCACACTTTCTCTAGGTTTCTGCCAAAATCGCTGTACTAAGTCCATCAATTCCATTGCCGTGTACAGCCGGGCTGTTACATGCAAGTGAGTCTGGGCAGGGGGCCACTGATCAGGGGGCACCCCTGCCAGTCTGTCCTGTACTTTTTTTGTTTTTTTGAGTTATGACAGGACAGACTTCTAGTGGATTTGTCAAAATTGGAGATTCAAGATCTGATTTAGATTTTTAATTTTCCCCGATCAACACAGTCTGTTGATTCAGGAGCCTGGTCATTGTTCATTGAGATGAAGAATTGTTTTTTTCCCTGTTAACATGCCAAGTTCTTGTTCTAACTTCTCAATACCATCTTTCAAAAGTTCATTTTCATTCACTAAAGTATTATTTCTCATTTCAGCATGATTTAAAGCATTTAATAGTGGCCATGCCACTGTGGAAGCAGCTAATCGTCTTTCTTTTGTGATTAATATATTGTTGCCAAGTCCCTGAAAGTAATCTGCCATGCAATAAGGGGAGATGTTTCCCACAACACATAGGGGACCTCATTTTTCAGTGATAACTGCTAGTTCATAATAAGGGGATCCCACAAATCCTAGGATCTGCCCTGGAATCATTTTATCTAGGAGAGGTAGCATTCTTCCCCTTGACCCATTTATAGAAATTCCGGAGAAAGGACATGATATAAATTTTAGTATATTTGGCTTGCCTGCCTGGCTCGCCAAGTGTATAAACATTTTAATATTCTTTGATTATTTCATTATTAAAACAAGAAAGTTAGGCAAAGCAAGACAAAGAGAATAGATAGGATGCTTACCCATGTCATGGGCTCGCTCAGGAAACTCCAGTGGAGTGGATCTCCAGAAGAGCTCCTTTCCTACTGGTAGTCAGTTTTTAAATGGGTCTAGGAGAGGTGGAGCCTGGCTCCACCCCTTCCTGCAGCACAGGTGAATTGCTTTCACCTGTGCTCCCAAGGCTGACTCATTGCTCACCTCAGGTGATTAATCAGAGGTTCAGGCTGTGACTCAGCAGTTCCCATAAAGAATCTTAGGGCAGCTGGTGGAAAGAGCCAGTGGAAAGAGGAGTAACTACTAGCTCCAGGGGGAATGTGCCCTACACAGCTCCATCTAGTATAAGTAATTCTAGCGCTGGAGTTGTGACTAACACCAGCAATGTGCATGGTGCTCCACACAGACAGGGTGAGGTTTTAAGTTGAAGGAGGGAAGATTTAGGCTGGATGTCAAGGGGATGTTCTTTACTATGAGAGTGGTGAGGTGCTGGAACAGTCTGCCCAGAGAGGCTGTGGATGCTCCATCCCTGGAGGTGTTCAAGGTCAGGGTGGATGGAGCCCTGGGCAGCCTAGTCTAGCATTAAATGTGAAGGTTGGTGGCCCTGCCTGTTGGGGGGGGGTTGATATTCATGATCCTTGAGGTTCCTTCCAACCCAGGCCATTCTGTGATTCTGTTATTCTGACATATATACATATAATTACTGACTGCACTCACCCAACATCAAATTCCCTTGTGGTACACATTGAACATCCCCAACTTTCTGCATCACCCACCAAGTGGACCCAGGTCCCTGGGCAAAAACAATTCCACGGAGAGGTATGCCCTTCCCAGAAGCTGGAAAGACCCAAACCGCTTTTCCCAACATGCTCTTTATATGCACTACAGGGACCTTATCTCCCTCTATGGTATGTAGGGAGCTGGCAGGACCATCATGACTGATCAATCCTCAAGTGTTGACCAAGCAGGTGGCTTCTGCCAAATGCTTCTCCCACTGCTTAAATGTTCTGCCACTCACTGAATCATAGAAACAGAATTGCTCAGGTTGGAAAAGACCTTAAAGATCAATGAGTCCAACCACAACCTAACCATGCTACCCTAACTCTAACAACCCTTTGCTAAATCATGTCCCTGAGCATCACATCCAAACAGTTTTTAAATGCATTCAGGGATGGTGACTCAACCCCCAGCCTGGGGAGTCTATTCCAGTGCTTAACCACCCTTTCTGTAAAGAAGTTTTTCCTGATATCCAATCCAAACCTCCCCCAGGCGCAACTTGAGGCCACTTCCCTTTGTCCTGTCACCTGCCACCAGTGAGAAGAGACCAACCTCACTCTGCTGTAAGCACCTTTCAGATATTGGAAGAGAGCAATAAGGTCTCCGCTCGGCCTCCTTTTCCCCAGACTAAACAGCCCCAGTTCCTTCAGTCTCTCCTCATAGGGCATATTCTCCGAGCCCTTCACCAGCCTTGTTGCCCTTCTTTGGACCTGCTCCAGCACCTCCATGTCCTTTCTGTACTGAGGTACCCAAAACTGAACACAGTACTCAAGGTGAGGCCTCACCAGTGCTGAGTACAGG
>QGNR01000233.1:228496-242237 GCA_003435085.1 Syrmaticus mikado
CAGCCAGCTTCTCCACAAGAATGCTGTGGGGGACAGTGTCAAAGGCTTTACTGAAGTCCAGGTAGACCACATCAACAGCCTTCATCCACTAAGCGGGTCACCTTGTCATAGAATGAAATCAGGTTTGTCAGACAGGATCTACCATTCATAAATCCATGCTGACTGGGCCTGATCCCATGGTTGACCTTTAACTGGTCCATGACAGCTCCTGAGATTATGCATTCCATAGCCTTCCCAGGCACCCAGGTGAGACTGATAGGTCTGTAACTACCAAGATAATCTTTCCAGCCCTTTTTGAAGATGGGCATCACATTTGCCAGTCTCCAGTCTGCCAGGAAAGCCAAAGAATGATGGAGAGTGGCTTGGCAACCACATCCGCCAACTCCCTCATCACTCTAGGGTGCAATCCATCCAGCCCCATGGACTTGTGAGCATCCAGCTTTCAGAGCAGGTCCAAAACCATCTCATCATGGATTATGCAGGGCCTATTCTGTTTCCCATCCCTATCTACCAGGGCAGGGTTGTGTTCCCAGGGAGTAACAAGTCTCACAATTAAAGACTGAGGCAAAGGCAGCATTAAATACTTCAGCCTTATCCTGATCCTTGGTCGTCGGGTTGCCCTTGGCATCCAACAAGGGACAGAGATTCTCCCTAGCCCTCCTATGATGCATGCCAAGAAAAGCTGCCTTAACCATCCTAGATTCAGTAATCAGCTAGTAAGTGAGCCCCATAGATCTGTTTCCCAGTCAGTGTTATCAATACTTGTCCTATGCAGGATTTTTGTTTGCTCCCAGATTTTCCTTATGTCTGTTTCAATTCACAGATCCTTATCTACGTAAGCACAGCAACTCTGATTTATTATTGTGCATACCCCTCCTTCTTTAGCTGTTAATAGATCTAATGCCATCCTGTATTGGAGTACTACTTTGGACAAAGAGGATACCTCCTCTTGGATTGCTCGTAATGCATTTGTTGTGGCATTTTCTACTATTTGTTGAGTTGCAGAAATGTTCACTACAGCCTTTTCCAGCTGAGCTACTCCTAAGACCGGGATAAGGGCTCTCATGAAGCTATGGTATCCTGTGTTATACCTTACCAATGGGTTATTTACCCTTTTAACCCTCCTTGAATTTTGATACTAGCTCCAAATAGTTCTCACTGTGCCTGGTGGGAGTTTGAGCTCTCCCATCTCAGCACAACCACCAGAAACCTTTACCCAAATGACACCTGCTCATTATATTACTTCCATTATGATATTCACGCCCACTAATGAGAGTGTTATTACTTTCCTTAATAGCAGCCACTGTTAAGTACAGCAATGTACGGTTGATCCAAATAGAAGGGAGAAGAGTGACAATCGCACATTTAACAACAACAAATAAATAAATATAACACAAAACATAGTACTATTGCAACCAAAATACAGAATGTAACAGCACACAACATCAATTTGCCAGACACCACCCCTGGGTACACCGAGATAAAGCAAATTAGTAACCAACTCATCTTTTCTTTATGAGTTTAACTTTTGACGGTTCACTTTCCTTGACAGACCAAGTAGTTCCTCAGCATCTTGGAATAAACTCCTGTAACAATACTATAGTTACCCCACGGGCCTTATTAGTTCTACAAGTGAATGCCTCTGGTCACTGTAAAAAGGTTTCAGTTAGTACCAACATACAGTGATACCCCCCTTTTCTTGGGAGTTCTGAGAAATTAGTTTGCCATTGTTGCCTTCCCTTTAAGTCATTAGATTCCTATCCTCTCTAGAATATTTTACAAGTTCTGACTCAGGTTCAGAGATTTTAAGTTCATCATCTGGAATTAAAGCCTTTGTATGGGAACTGCTGAATCACAGCCTGAACCTCTGATCACCTGAGATGAGCAATGAGTCAGCCTTGGGAGCACAGGTGAAAGCAATTCACCTGTGCTGCAGAAAGGGGTGGACCCTGTCTCCACCTCTCCTAGACCCATTTAAGAGCTGACTACCAGGGGGAAAGATCTCTTCTGGAGATTTTTCCTCTGGAGTTTCATAGTGAGCCCAGGATATAGGCAAACATTTTATCTATTCTCTTATGATATAATAACTGTGTAGCCAAACTCTCTGGTATTTTTCATAATTATAACATCTGTACATTCATTGATTATACAGCCTTTAAGTTGATGGTCAAGACGGTGGACTGGGTAGTAGAATAAAGGTCGAAGGACATGTCACAATGGAAAGACTACAGGAAATGTTACATATTATCGGTGCGAGAAACCATCTAAATGTAGTACGACAAAAGGAACACACACGTTAGGAACGAGAAAAGTCTACCACGATGCTCACACATCGTAGGATTTATGTATTAATCGTAGACAGGTATATTAATTCCGAGAACAGGTCCGTCAATAAAGTCGGAAAATGCCGTTTCAGGGGAGTCCATTACCCTGTATTTCAGTTACCTTGTCAGTTGCAGCTACTGCATATCCTGCCTTACAGTTTCCTTGTCTCACAAAACTGCTACCATCAGTAAACCAGGTGTCTTCTGCATCTTCTAAGGGTTTGTCCTTAAGGTCCAACCGGCTAGAATATGCAGCTTCAGTTGTTTCAAAGCAGTCATGAAATACTGGTTCTCCAGGAGTTCCACTAAGGAAAGATACTGGGTTGACAATATGGCCTGGGATTTCAGGAACCTTTGGGATGAGAGCCAATGCCCCCCTTTTACCTCCAATACAGTAGATACTGTATGAGAGATTAAAACTGTTATTCTTTGGCCTAGCACAACTTAACTGGCTTCATGAATATTGAGTACTAGTGCAGCCACCACCCTCAAGCACCCTGGCCATTCCTTTCTCGCTTCATCAAGTTGTTTGGAGAAGTATGCCTCTGCTCTTCAATAGGGTCCAAGATTCTGGGCAAGGACTCCCAGAGCCATTCCTCCTTTTTCATGTGAGCTAGTAGCCCCAAAGCAGGGCCTTTATGAGTTCTTGTTCCAGCTGAGGGAATGCCCACCTTGCCTCCCCATTTCATATAATATTTTGGCTTTACCAACAGTCTGTAGCTGTGTATCCACAGTTGGCATCACCTGTCATTCCTGGGAATGTACAGAGTTCCTTGACAGTTTGCAGCTCAGGGGTTTGGCAGATGACTTCTTTCCTGACAGTCCTTAAGGTTCAAAGTCTAGCTGTAATCTCATATCCCAAATACGTCACTTGCTCCTAAGTTACTTGTTTCTCAAGAGAAAGCACTTAATAATCATTTAAGCCAAGAAATTCAACAAACCCATAGTCCATTGCACAGAGTCCTCTTTTGTTACTGTGACATCCGCATACTGCAGTAAAGTTCTACCTTAGGATAGAGGAACCCAAGTCTCAGGCTCACAACTTGACCAGCTCTCAAAAATCATTGAGCTTTTCTCACAACACTGGGTAACACTGTCCAGGTTAACTGAGTCATTTTCTCCCCATATTGGGGTTTTCCTATTCAAAGGCAAATAACCTTAGGCTTCCTTCGGCCAAGCCAGGCAGAAAAAGGCGTCCTTCAAATCCAGAACGTAAACCCCACCTACTCAATCCTTAACTTGGATAATGAAGTGAATTTTTCACCACTGAGTGTATGCATTCAACTATTCTATTAATTGCCCTCAAACCTTGTACCAAGCTATAGCTTTTTCCATCTGATTTTTCATCGGCAAGATTGGGGTGTTGTATTTGGATTCATATTCAATTATTAATCCAAAGTCCAAAAATTATCCATTATTTCTTTTATCTGTCTACAATCACATATCCTCAAAGGGCACTGCTTGACCCTGACTGGGCTGGCTCTTGCTTTTAACTTCCATTTAGGGCTGCATTTTTGGCTCTGCCAGGTATCCCTGATACCCACACTCTTAAGTGTATCCTATTCAAGATTTCTGTAACTTCTGGGGCTACAACCTTGTTTTTCCCTGTTTGTGTTAAAGGCAGTCTTACAATTCTGAATCAGTTAATGCTGTTTGATCCTTAGCTCCAGTTTTTATTTAATTTCTTGCCAGAGTAACCTGGTGTGTACAAGAATTTATGTATTCCTACTTGTTTTCTCAGCCTGTATTTAATCCCAACGTGTAAGCCTTTTCTTATTGGGCAGTAGCTCCTACTACTGTTACAAAATCATCTACAGGTTGTAAGAGGCACCTGTATCCACCAAAAGATAAACCTCTTTATCCTGCTCCCCTAACTGCAGCTTAACCAGTGGATCTGCTAGGGTAAACTTCCCAGGTTCCCATCCTTCAGCTCTGCAACCAGAGATGGCTCCCTCTTTCTCTGCAGTTTGCACACTGCTTTCAATCCAGTGGGGCAGAGCCCTTCCTGGGCTCTTCCAGCGCCCCCTACTTCTCTCTGAGTGGATCGATCTCTGGGTCCTACAGCCCTACTCTAGTACCACAACAGTAACAGCTGCTGTTATTCCCAGTTTCCTTACTATCTCTTTCTCAATCAGTTTTGTTTGTTTTTCCTTCACATCGCTCACCTCTCTTCAGTCCTGACATCCCTGTCACACCCTGCTCATCTTTGCCTTCCTCAGCCTGTGTCCTTCCTAAACTCCCACATTACATGAACTACTAACATCATATTTCAGTTTTACCTCCTCCTCTCCAGAGGCTTCCAGTGATAACACTAGGATTTCAGGTTTCCTAGATCTCCACAGATGAAGGCTATTTTCACTTCCAGTGCCCTATCCTCTCCACCTCCCCCTTTGCAAGTAATGCAGCAGTCTCCAACCTCAGCTCATGATCTCACACCAAGTTCTGCTTGCAGGGGAACATTGCGGGGGGTTGCTCTCACACCAGCATAGATAAACTCACTTTCTCTTTAAGACTTTTTCCTTTGTACATTATTCCACTATTTGTACCCTCAGTTACACTTCCACATACCCTCAATTCTACTTTCATATACCATTAAGAATTATACTTTCTTATACCATCAAAACAATTTGTCCTATTCCCTTCAAAACTCACAAATCATACCATACAGTTCTTTAGCTTCTGTAAACACCCTTAATACCATATAACTTCCCCTTAACAATCCGTATTGTTTGGTTATAAACACCTCGCCACAGAACCAGCACTGATTGACCCACCTCCCTCACACACCTCCTCGCAAACAGAACACAGTATTACATAAACGAGTTGACATTCATTCCCCGTATGGAGCAGGCATCTCTCTATGGATTTGTCGTCCCCATTCATAAATTCATACAAAAATGTAAAGACAATCAGATAACAATCATCATTATACTCTGTGCTCACACTGCAGCTGTGCCATGTCTCAGTACTCAACACATTTGCTCGCAATCACAATGCCAACTTTACAATTTACCAAATCAGAGCTCCAGACTCCTTTTGAGTGTTTTGATAGCAATTACTCAAATACGTGGTACTGAACACTTACAACATATGGTGATAACAATAATACAACCTATAACTCCCACATTATCATTTGATAAGATACCTGCTGTTACCAATCACCTAAGGGAGAGCTATTGGTCTTTCCTCGTGTTCAACTTACAGGGCCCCTTTGTAGTCTTCCTACCCCAGCCAGCAACCTAACCCATGAGTTCCCATACCTCTGGGGGGGAGCATACACGCTCCCTTCATACCCTGCATAGAATGACTCCTCAAGACTTATGGGTTCCCCCTTTCCATACACATACCTGGTCCACCGATGGACGGTCCTTGTCCGTTCCCACAGTGATCGGATGAGGAATCCTTCTGAGAGATCTTGGGGCACGTCAAGGGCATCCCCTCTCTCAGCCAGTTGCGCAGCTGAACAGAGGTTATCCCATCTGGGGTCCTAAATTGACATGCGGAATCAAACTCTGTAACCCAAGTAAGATTACAAAGGAGGCACGGTTTATTCAGCGGTGTACGTATGCTGGGTGCAAGGGGGATAGATCCACCTAACTTGCACACCATCAGGAAAAAGCGTGCTACAGATATAGGTTGAACAAACACATAATCAATAGTTTCCCTGGAATTCGGATACATATTCATTACACCCCGAGAGTTCATTAGCAGGCAGACCCTCCCCTCTTGTGTATGTGTAGTGGGCCATAGGATGAAGATTTGTTGTCTTCCTGACTGTAAACTTCTGATCTTTCTGAAGGGCATCCCCCCCAAAACCAGTTTCCTCTAGTGCTGTGGACATCTAATCACCTCCCTGCCAGATGTCTCTGGGCTGTTCTCAAACCTTATCAGCATGGGCTTCATCCCCCTCACTATCCCAGTCACAGTGTCTGCCATCCCTTATTTTCTAACAAGCTCTACATTCTTGCTTCTATAAACTATAACTATTCCCCTTCACCCCCNTATTACATAAACGAGTTGACATTCATTCCCCGTATGGAGCAGGCATCTCTCTATGGATTTGTCGTCCCCATTCATAAATTCATACAAAAATGTAAAGACAATCAGATAACAATCATCATTATACTCTGTGCTCACACTGCAGCTGTGCCATGTCTCAGTACTCAACACATTTGCTCGCAATCACAATGCCAACTTTACAATTTACCAAATCAGAGCTCCAGACTCCTTTTGAGTGTTTTGATAGCAATTACTCAAATACGTGGTACTGAACACTTACAACATATGGTGATAACAATAATACAACCTATAACTCCCACATTATCATTTGATAAGATACCTGCTGTTACCAATCACCTAAGGGAGAGCTATTGGTCTTTCCTCGTGTTCAACTTACAGGGCCCCTTTGTAGTCTTCCTACCCCAGCCAGCAACCTAACCCATGAGTTCCCATACCTCTGGGGGGGAGCATACACGCTCCCTTCATACCCTGCATAGAATGACTCCTCAAGACTTATGGGTTCCCCCTTTCCATACACATACCTGGTCCACCGATGGACGGTCCTTGTCCGTTCCCACAGTGATCGGATGAGGAATCCTTCTGAGAGATCTTGGGGCACGTCAAGGGCATCCCCTCTCTCAGCCAGTTGCGCAGCTGAACAGAGGTTATCCCATCTGGGGTCCTAAATTGACATGCGGAATCAAACTCTGTAACCCAAGTAAGATTACAAAGGAGGCACGGTTTATTCAGCGGTGTACGTATGCTGGGTGCAAGGGGGATAGATCCACCTAACTTGCACACCATCAGGAAAAAGCGTGCTACAGATATAGGTTGAACAAACACATAATCAATAGTTTCCCTGGAATTCGGATACATATTCATTACACCCCGAGAGTTCATTAGCAGGCAGACCCTCCCCTCTTGTGTATGTGTAGTGGGCCATAGGATGAAGATTTGTTGTCTTCCTGACTGTAAACTTCTGATCTTTCTGAAGGGCATCCCCCCCAAAACCAGTTTCCTCTAGTGCTGTGGACATCTAATCACCTCCCTGCCAGATGTCTCTGGGCTGTTCTCAAACCTTATCAGCATGGGCTTCATCCCCCTCACTATCCCAGTCACAGTGTCTGCCATCCCTTATTTTCTAACAAGCTCTACATTCTTGCTTCTATAAACTATAACTATTCCCCTTCACCCCCCTTATTCTCAGTCACTGTGAAGCCTTCTTGCCTTTTTTACTTTCACTTATGGGGCCCTTCTCACCTTTCAGGGTTAAATGTAACTCAAAGTCTTGAAGTTTTTTAATCAGTTCATTTATAAGGAGTATTCTTTCCCCTCTGCCATACATTGCTGCAAATGTACTGACATACCTTTCTGGTGCAGTCTTTATGAATATATGCCACATATTTGGTGTACACCTGACTCTCTCAGGATCATGCTCTTGGTCTGGATCATCAGGAATGAACGCACGGTCACGTAACATTTCCACCATGGTGCATTCTCTCAAATGATGGATGCCTTTTTCCATGTCAGTCCATTTCTTTTTCTCAGGCATCAAATCATCTTTGAAGGGGTATTTTTCCTTTACAGCTAACAACATCTGCTTCCAGAGGGTAAAGGCCTCATTCTGGCATGTACTAATGCCTCTATCAGTGGCTGAGTCCCTAGCAATGCCACCCAGCTGGCGAGCTTCTCTACTATCTAGTGACACACTGTTGGCCCCATTGTCCAAACATCAAAGTAACCAGGTGGCAATAGGCTCATTTGTGTGACGTGAAAAGTCTTTTCTCAGACCTCAAATTTCATTCATTTTCAGAGGTTGACTATGTAACCATAATGATGTCTTGCTCACCTCCTACTCTTTCAGGACTTGTTACCCTGCGGGGCATTGGTGACCACGATCTTATTGGGGGTCCCTTCCCTGGACTCAGGGTGGCTCCCCTGGTTCCCAGAGCCAATCCTCCGGACCTAGGAGCAGTTCCATTGGACCTTCTTTATCTACTTACTCTTTCTCCTGTTCTACATGAGTCAACATTCGTTTCATTTTCCATCCTCTTACAGGGGCAACTGACATCAATTCTGGTGCATCCTGTGGCTGATCAAGTTTGTCAGTTTCAATGTGCTCACTCTCCAACTCAACTCAGAGTCTATCTCATTCAGCTATGAGGCAATCTATTTCAGCTTCAAGACTGAATGTGGGTTCATTCAGTTTCAAGACTGAATATTTTGAACTGAAAGGCATCTCACTCAAATTGGTGGGTGTCCCATTCAGACTGAAGGATGTCTCACTTGGATCAGAGGGTGTCTTGCTCGTACTGGAGGGTGTTTTGTTCAGATTGAAGGGAGTCTCTCTTGGTTCGGAGGATGTCTTGCTCAGATTGGAGATTCTCCCTATCAACTTGGAGACACACTCTTTCAGCACAGAGCGTGTCTCTCTCTCCCCCCCCATTTCAGAGATTCTCTCCCTCTCTGGCATAGTATTGTATTGAATAAGGCCCAATAAGCATTAGCCAGGCCCCAAATCATTTCTGCCTCCTCAGATCTGCCTGAGCCACAACATTCCTGTCTCAAATAACTGTTTAGGTTCTCAGGATCTTGCAGGTCTTTCAGGAGTAAAGTTCTATGCCACTGAGGAAGTCCATCTCTCTGAAGTCACACCCAAACCTCCCCACACTCCCCGCCACTCAGTATTCTCTGGCTTTGGGGAAGGCTTCCTCAGAATATTATAAATACTGATACTGAGTGAAATGATAAGGAGTACATTCAGGGAGATAAACAACATGATCCAATGAGCATTCAGAAAATGCATAAAAGATTCAAGGGAGAGACTGGGAGCCTGCTAAAAAAAAAAAATCACAAGTTCCGAAAAATTAGCAGCTCCCTCTGCAAACAAGTTTGAAAGAGAAAGCGTGTCACAGAGTTAACTAGATCAATCTATGCCCATGACAGGGGGCAGCAGGCCCCTGCCCCCCCTTCCCCCCAGCTCCACAAAATGGGAAGGAAGGGAGGAAAAAAAAAACAGCAACAACAATCTATGGAGGTAAACTTATTTTACTAACTATGATATCGGAATGCAAGGTAACACAATATAATACAATCTAATTGAAATTGAGACTAATAAATCAAATAAGATAGGAGAGCTCCCGAGACCAAATCAAACCTGAGAAGCTTGGAACGGCTAGAAAAGCAGCCTCCAGCACCCACTGCCAAGCAGTAAGAGACCTCCCCACCCGAAAGGGTCAGATCCCATGACTTCCGTAATGCATAGGGATAGGTACGTCAAATTGGAGCATTAACACTTTAATTCCAGTACATGATGTTTTGATGTGGAATACTGAAAACCAAATAAGATAAAATCATGACATTCCACTCCTTATTCTACATCACGCTTAATATATGTATAAAACAAAAATGACTAAAACGCATTACACACACATCTATATACGTAGAATTACGGTCTGCACTCCCCCAGAATCAAGTTTCCTTGTGGTACACATTGAACATGACCATTTTTCCACATTACCCACCAAGCGGACCCAGATCACTGGGCAAAAACAGTACCAAAGAGAGGTTTGCCCTTTCCAGAAGCTGGAAGAACCCAAACTGCTTTTCCCAACATGCTCTTTACATGTACAACAGGGACCTTATCTCCCTCTACGGTATGTAGGGGGCTGGATTGGGTAGGACCATCACAACTGAGAGATCCTCTGGTATTGACTAACCAGGTGGCTTCTGCCAAATGCTTCTCCCAATGCTTAAATGTTCCGCCACCCATTGCTTTCAGCATATAGCTTTCAAACAACCCATTGTATCGTTCAACGTTACCAGAGGCCGGTGCATGGCAGGGGATATGGCAAATCCACTCAATGCCATGATCTTTGGCCCAAGTATTTACAAGAGAATATCTGAAATGAGTCCCATTATCTGACTCAACTCTTTCTGGGGTGCCATGTCGCCACAGGACTTGTAACTCATGACCCAATATTATGTCTCGGGTGGTAGCACAGGGTACTGCATATGTTTCAAGCCACCCAGTGTTTGCCTCCACCATGGTAAACACATAACACTTAACACTGCAAGACCGTAGCAAGGTGATATAATCAACCTGCCATGCCTCCCCATATTTATACATTTGCCATCGCCCTTCCTACCAGAGTGGTTTCATTCTCTTGGCTTGTTTGATTATGGCACATGTTTCACAGTCATGAATAACCTGTGCAAGAGCATCCATAGTTAACTCCACCCCTCGGTCTCTAGCCCATTTGTACATTGCAGCTCTTCCTAGATGGCCCAAGGTCTCATGGGCCCACCGAGCTAGAAATAATTCACCCTTGTTCTGCCAGTCCAGGTCTATTTGAACCACCTCAATTTTGGCAGCTCGAACTACCTGATGGCAATTTTGCTGTTCTTCAGTAGCCCGACTCTTGGGCACATGAGCATCTACATGGCATGCCTTTACAACCATATTATTTATTCAGGCAGCAATGCCTTTCCACAGCTCAGCAGCTCAAATGGGTTTACCCCTCTGCTGCCAGTTATTTTGCTCCCACTGCTGTAACCAACCCCATAGAGCATTTGCTACCATCCATGTGTCAGTGTATAGATAAAGCATTGGCCACCTCTCCCGTTCAGCAGCATCTAAGGCCAGTTGGACAGCCTCTACCTCTGCAAATGGGCTCGATTCTCCTTTCCCTTCAGTGGCCTCTGCAACTTGTCGTGTGGGGCTCCACACAGCAGCTTTCCATCTGCGATGCTTCCCCACAATACGACACGATCCATCAGTGAACAGGACATATTTCTTTTCATTTTCTGGTAGTTCATTGTATGGTGGGGCCTCTTTAGCACGTGACACCTCTTCTGCTGGTGGTGTTCCAAACTTTACCTTCAGGCCAGTCCATGATCGCCTGTAGGATCCCTGGATGGCTGGCATTCCCCATCCAAGCTTGTTGCGTAATCAATGCAACCCACTTACTCCAAGTGGCATCAGTAGCATGATGGGTGGAGGGAACCTCTCCCTTGAACATGCAGTTCAGCACTGGCAGCCGAGGTGCCAGAAGGAGCTGTGTTTCAATACCAACTACTACAGAAGCAGCCCGAACCCCCTCATACGCGATTAAGATCTCCTTTTCAGTTGGAGTGTAGCACTCTTCCGACCCCCTGTATGCTCGACTTCAAAATCCCAGGGGTCGGCCTCGGGTCTCTCCTGAGGCTCTTTGCCACAAACTCCAAGTGGGACCTTTCTCTCCAGCAGCAGTGTAGAGGATGTTCTTTACATCCTGTCCCATCCGTACTGGGCCCAGGCCCACAGCACAGGCTCTCTAGTTTAATCTGCTCAAAAGCCTGCTGCTGCTCAGGATCCCACACAAAATCATTCTTCTTCCACATCACCTGATAAAGGGGGCTTACAACGAGGCGGTAGTTTGGAACATGCATTCTCCAAAAACCCACTATGCCCAGAAAAGATTGTCTCTCTATCTTATTAGTGCGCAGAAACATGGCAGTGATTTTGTCCATCACATCTTACAGGATGTGACGATGTCCATCTTGCCACTTTATACCTAGGAACTGAATCTCCCGAGCAGGTTCTTCCACTTTGCTTCGCTTAAAAGCAAAACCAGCATGCAGGAGAATCTGGATTATTTGCTCTCCTTTTGTGAAGGCTACTTATGCTGTATCACCCCACACAACGATATCATCAATGTACCGCAGGGGCTCAGGAGCACCGCCCTGTTCCAATACAGTTCGGATCAACCCATGGCAAAAGGCCAGGCTGTGTTTCCACCCCTGGGGCAAACAGTTTCAAGTATACTGAATGCCCCTCCAGGTGAAAGCAAACTGACCTACATTCTGTGGCCAACAGAATGGAAAAAAAAGCATTAACCAAGTCAATGGTGGCATACCATTTGGCTGCTTTTGACTCTGGTTCATACTGGAGTTCTAACATGTCCAGCACAGCAGCACCCAGTGGGGGTGTGACTTCATTCAGGCCACGGTAATCCACCGTCAGCCTCCATTCTCCACTGGCTTTACGCACTGGCCATACAGGACTCTGAAAAGGGATTGAGTTTTGCTGATCACTCCCTGACTCTCTCGTTGACGAATCAACTTCTGAATGGGGAGCAAGGAATCCCTGTTGGTGCGGTACTGCCATCTGTGCACTGTTTTTGTAGCAATCTGTACCTGTTGCTCTTTCACTCGTAGCAACCCCGCAACAGACGGATCTTCTGACAGGCCAGGCAAAACAGACAGCTGCTTAATGTTGTTTGTGTCTACAGCAGCTATTCCAAAGGCCCATCAATACCCCTTAGGATCCTTGAAATGCCCCCTTCTGAGGTAATCAATACCAAGTATACATGGAGCCCCTGGACCAGTCACAATAGGGTGCTTTTGCCAGTTCCTACNGCCAGTTCCTACCAGTGAGGCTTATCTCGGCCTCCAACACAGTCAATTCTTGAGAGCCCCCAGTCACTCCAGAAATATGGATTGATTCTGTCCCTTCATAAGTCAAGGGTATCAGAGCGCACTGTGCACCGGTATCCACCAGTGCCTTATATTTCAGTGGTTCTGATGTGCCAGGCCATCGGATCCACACAGTCCAATAAACTCTATTATCCCTTTCCCCCCCCCTTAACAGAAGGCAGGGCCCCTCTATTCCTTACCTCCGTGGTAACCGGAGCAACCGCACTGGCGGTTGGTCTGCTTTGTAATTCTCTCACCCGTGCTCGTAGTACAGGAGTAGCTTGGTCATGCCACTTCCTCATGTCTTCTCCATGGTCACGTAATTAACGCCACAAGGCAAGTCGCGATGTAGGATTCCTTCCTGGAGCTGGAAAGCGTTTGCCTCTAACAGCTGAGATTTTTGATGGTGCACATGAGAAGGAGGGTTCATCATCTTTAATTAGTTGGATTCACATTAGTTTGATGAGCTCCTTCATTAGACTCTTGATTATCCCGATCTTCATCAAGCATTTCTGATACTACTACAGATTTGTCACGATTAATCAGTAAAGACACTTGCTCTTGCATTTCATTCAGTTAGTCCGTCATTTGTGAGATGGCAGAAATGGAAGCGTGAGTTGGGGGTAGCTGTTGTTCATAGCTTTGGAGCATAAGAATCAATTCAAAAACTAAGGGGCTTCTCCGGTGGTCCTGGTATCTGTCAGTCATTGCCATTAGTGTAGCGGCGTATCTGTCTGGTGCTGTTGTTGTGAGTTTCTGCCATATTTCAGGCGTCATCCTCACTCTCTCGGGGTCATGGTCTTGGCGTGGGTGGTTAGGAAGAATGTTAGGGTCATACAACATTTCCACCACGGCTGTTTCCCTCAAATACTGGATACCCTTTTCAACTGTATCCCACCTTTTCATCACAGGCTTCAAGCCATCTTTGAAGGGGTACCTTTCCTTCACGGCTATTAACACTC
>QGNR01000233.1:256672-268900 GCA_003435085.1 Syrmaticus mikado
TTTTGGACTTCGGATTAATCCAAATACAGTACTCCAAACCTGCCGACAAAAATTAGAAAGCAAGTGCTATAGTTTGGTACAAGATTTGAGGACAAGTAATAGAATAGTTGAATGCATACGCTCAGTGGTGAAAAATCCATACACTTTATTAACCAAGTTAAGGAATGAGTAAGTGGAGTTTACCTTCTGGATTTGAAGGATAGGATGCCTTTTCTGCCTGGTTTGGCCAAAGGAAGCCTAAGGTTATTTGCCTTTGAATAGGAAAACCCCAATATGGGGAGAAAAGACTCAGTTAATCTGAACAGTGTTATCCAGGGTTGTGAGAACAGCTCAATGATTTTTTTGAGAGCTGGTCAACTTGTGAACCGGAGACTTGGGTTTCTCCATCCCAGGGTGGAACCTTACTGCAGTACATGAATGTCACAAAAACAAAGAGGACTGTGTGCAATGGACTGTGAGTTTGCTGAACTTCTTGGTTTAAATGATTATCAAGTTTCTCAACAGAAAGCACAAATAACTCAGCAGCAAGTTACGTATTTCGGATATGAGATTACAGCTGGACTTCAAACCTTAAGGACTGTCAGGAAAGAAGCCATCTGCCAAACCCCTGAGCCACAAGCTGCCAAGGAACTCCGTATGTTCCCAGGAATGACAGGATGATGCCAACTGTGGATACACAGCTACGGACTCTTGGTAAAGCCAAAATATTATATGAAATGGGGAGGCAAGGTGGGCATTCCCTCAGCTGAAATAAGAACTCATAAAGGCCCTCTGCTCTGGGGCTACCAGACATAATTAAACCCTTCTGGCTGTTCTCTCATAAAAAAAAGAAGGAATGGCCCTGGGAGTCCTTGCCCAGAACCTTGGATCCTATCGAAGGGCAGGGGCATACTTCTCCAAACAACTTGATGAAGCGAGAAAGGAATGGCCGGGGTGCTTGAGAGTGGTGGCTGCACTAGTACTCAATATTCAAGAAGCCAGTTAAGTTGTGCTAGGCCAAAGAATAACAGTTTTAATCTCTCATACAGTGTCTACTGTATTGAAGGTAAAAGGGGGGCATTGGCTCTCACCCCAAAGGTTCCTGAAATCCCAGGCCATCCTGGTAGAGCAGGATGATGTAGAAATAATTGTAACTAATATTGTCAACCCAGTATCTTAGTGGAACTCCTGGCGAAACAGTATTTCATGACTGCTTTGAAACAACTGAAGCTGCAATATTCCAGCCGGTCAGACCCGAAGGACAAACCCGTAGAAGATGCAGAAGACACCTGTTTTACTGATGGTAGCAGTTTTGTGAGACAAGGAAACTGTAAGGCAGGATATGCAGTAGCTGCAACTGATAAGGTAATCGAAGCACAAGGTAATGGACTCCCCTGAAACGGCATTTTCCGACTTTATTGACGGACCTGTTCTCGGAATTAATATACCTGTCTACGATTAATACATAAATCCTACGATGTGTGAGCATCGTGGTAGACTTTTCTCGTTCCTAACGTGTGTGTTCCTTTTGTCGTACTACATTTAGATGGTTTCTCGCACCGATAATATGTAACATTTCCTGTAGTCTTTCCATTGTGACATGTCCTTCGACCTTTATTCTACTACCCAGTCCACCGTCTTGACCATCAACTTGAAGGCTTTAATTCCAGACGGTAAACTTAAAATCTCTAAACCTGAGTCAGAACCTGTAAAATATTCTAGAGAGGATAGGAATCTAGTTAATGATTTAGAAGGGAAGGTAACAGTGGCAAATTGATTTCTCAAAATTCCCAAGAAAAGGGGGGTGTCGCTGTATGTTGGTACTAACTGATACCTTCTTACAGTGGCCAGAGACATTCCCTTGTAGAACTAGTAAGGCACGTGGAGTAACTATAGTATTGTTACAGGAGATTATTCCAAGATGCTGAGGAACTACTTGGTCTGTCAAGGAAAGTGAACCGTCAAAAGTTAAACTCATAAAGAAAAGATGAGTTGGTTACTAATTTGCTTTATTTCAGTGTACATGGCGTGCTGTCTGTGGCAAGTTGATGTGTGCTGTTACATTTTGTATTTTGGTTGCAATAGTACTATGTTTTGTGTTATATTTATTTATTTGTTGTTGTTAAATGTGTGATTGTCACTCTCCTCCCTTCTATTTGGATCAACCTTACATTTCTATACTCAACAATGGCTGCTATTAAGGAAAGTAATAACACTTTCATTAGTGGGCAATATATGGGTAATATATATGGGTGTCATTTGGGAAAGGTTTCTGGTGGCTGATGGGAGAGCTCAAACTCCCACCAGGCATAGTGAGAACTATTTGGAGCCAGTATCAAAATCCAAGGAGGGTTAAAAGGGTAGATAACCCATTGGTAAGGTATAATACAGGATACCATAGCTTCATGAGAGCCCTTATCCCGGTCTTAGGAGTAGCTCAGCTGGAAAAAGCTATAGTGAATATCTCTGCAACTCTACAAATAGTAGAAAATGCCAGAACAAACACATTACAAGCAATCCAAGAGGAGGTATCCTCTTTGTCCAAAGTAGTACTCCAAAACAGGATGGCATTAGATCTATTAACAGCTAAAGAAGGAGGGGTATGCACAATAATAAATCAGAGTTGCTGTACTTACATAAATAAGGATCTGAGAACAGACTTAAGGAAAATCTGGGAGCAAACAAAAATCGTGCATAGGGCAAGTATCGATAACACGACTGGGAAACAGATCTATGGGGCTCACTTACTAGCTGGTTACCGAATCTAGGAGGGTTAAGGCGGCTTTTCTTGGCATGCATCGTACTGGTACTATTGATGGGCCTTACCTGTGTGTAATGAGGTGTTATATGTGCCTATGTCGGAATACTAGAAGGGAGTACGAGGTACGGAAGAGACATGAGTNATCCGAATTCTGGGAAAACTATTGATTATGTATTAGTTCAGCCTATATCTGTAGCATGATTTTTCCAGATGGTGTGCAAGTTAGGCGGATCTATCCCCTTGGGTTACAGAGTTTGATTCCACACATCAACCCCACCCATAAGGGCCAGATCCCATGACTTCCGCAATGTATAGGGACAGGTACCCGGAATTGGAGCATTAACACTTTAACTCCCAGTGCACTACATGATGTTATGATGTGGATTACCGAAAACCAAAAAACACAAAACCATTACACTACACCAAGGGCAGATCGTGCCTGACAAATCTGGTGTCCTTCTGTGATGGAATGATGGCATTGGTGAATGGGGGAAGGGTGATGAATGTCGTCTACCTGGACTTCTGCAAAGCCTCTGACATGGTCCCTCACCACATCCTTCTCTCTAAATTGGAGAGGTGTGGATTTGAAGGATTGACTGTTCAGTGGATTAAAAATTGGCTGGCTGGACGCAGCCAAAGGGTTGTGATCAATGGTTCTGTGTCAGGGTGCACGCTGGTCACAAGCGGTGTCCCTCAGGGGTCGGTCTTGGGACCGGTGCTCTTCAAGATCTACATCAACGACATAGACGGTGGCATCGAGTGCACCCTCAGCAAGTTTGCAGATGACACCAAGCTGAGTGGTGCAGTTGATACACTGGAAGGAAGGGAAGCCATCCAGAGGGACCTGGACAGTCTGGAGAAGTGGGCCCATGAAAACCTAATGAGGTTCAATAAGGCCAAGTGCAGGGTGCTGCACTTGGGTCGGGGCAATCCCAGGTCTTTATACAGACTGGGGGAAGAACCTCTTGAGAGCAGTCCTATGGAGAAGGACTAGGGGGTCCTGGTAGACGAGAAGCTGGACATGAGCCAGCAGTGTGCACTTGTAGCCTGGAAGGCCAACTATATCCTGGGCTACATTAAAAGAGGAGTGGCCAGCATGGAGAGGGAGGTGATTGTCCCCCTCTACTTGGCTCTTGTGAGGCCCCATCTGCACTACTGCATCCAGGCCTGGGGCCCCCAATACAAGAAAGACACAGAACTCTTGTAACGAGTCCAGAGGAGGACCACTAAGATGATCAGAGGGCTGGAGCACCTCTCCTATGAAGAAACCTTGAGGGAACTGGGATTGTTTAGCTTGGAGAAGAGAAGACTCTGGGGAGACCTCATCGTGGCCTTCCAGTACTTGAAGGGAGCGTATCAACAGGAGGGGGAACAGCTGTTTACGAGGGTGGGTAGTGATAGGACAAGGGGGAATGGTTTTAAACTGAGACAGGGGAGGTTTAGGTTTGAGATTAGGAGGAAGCTTTTCACACAGAGGGTGGTGACACACTGGAACAGGTTGTCGAGAGAAGTTGTGTCTGCCCCATCCCTGGAGACATTCAAGGCCAGTCTGGATGTGGCTCTGGGCAGCCTGGTCTGCTGGTTGGCGACCCTGCACATAGCAGGAGGGTTGAAACTAGATGATCATTGTGGTCCTTTTCAATCCAGGCCAGTCTATGATTCTACGATTCTGCTCCCTGCCCCTGAAGACTTGGAACCAGGTACACATATGATAAAGTAGCCTTGGGAAGTACAAGTAGGACCCAAGTGGTGTGGCCTGGTTGCACCTTGTGGGAGACTGTTAGAAGCAGGGCAACAGTCATCCCACATCTAATTGGCAAATGGCCCTCAGAAATAATAGTGCAAACTCCAATTTTGGTAGCTAAGGGGATACTAGTCATATCATTATGGCAAACTGGAACCTCCCGCCTTTGGTACCTGATATAGTAATGCAACCATCAACATCAGAACAAAGGGTATGGTATAAGAGACCTGGCATGATGCTGTGCAAGCAGAAATATTAATGCAAGACAGAAATACCACGTGCATTCTACTGCGGATAGCGGTCTTGTCCATACTGGTACCGACTAAACACTTATTCTCCTCGTGAGATCTATGGCCCACCAAGACCACCAGCAGAGGCAGACACAGCATAAGTGAACACCAATATGTCCCAGTGCCACTAAAGGATCTTCACAACATTCTGATTCTGTTCTTCAGTGACATCGAATGATGGATTTTTTTAACATTTTTCAAGCCAAAAAGAAGTGATTGACAACTCTGGACTCTTTATATCATGACGGGAAAAGTTGCTATATTAAATAGCATCTGTTACATTATAAACTGTACAGAATAGCTTGCCCCTGATATCTCAACCATTGGTTCAGGCAGTGAAGGGGTGGAGTGTATGAGAATTGCTAAGTCACAGCCTGAAGCAATGATTGACCACCTGGTGAAGGGACTGCCAGCCCTGGGAGCACAGGTGAAAGCAATTCACCTGTGTGACCAGAAGCTGGTTCCACCCCTCCTTGAGCCTCATTTAAGGGCTGGCTGTCACACTGGAAGGATCTCTACCTGGAGTTTCTTCCTTGTGGAGTATTTGGTAAGTCCTGTGCTTTGGAATGAATAGGCAAATCATTCTTACTTTGGCTAGGTTGTGATTATCATTCTTTTTGGGGTTATTTAGAACTGGTTATCTGCCATTGAATTTCTCTACCCCCCCTATAATCACCCAGGGTGGTTTTGGCTTCCTTTTGGAATTTAGGCAGGGATAGCATTGCTCATTCATGCTATCAAGTATCAGGTTGTATGTTTCCATGTATGGTTCTTCACACTACCTAGGAAATAAAGCAATCATGTTTTTGTTGTTTTCCTTACTCTTTCTGAAGTTCTTTTGTATCAAAGCTCTTGGTCTGTAATCATGTGACTCTAACCAACCAACTGTGGTGATGTGACTCCCACCATAGTTGTCCACAAACAAAAAAACACAAATTAGATTTACTTCATCCTTCTTAAAACTTTCATTTACAGTCATTAAAACTGCAAGAGAAGAACATTAAGAAAAATACTAAGTACTTTTTTTTTTTTTTTAGAGTTCTAGTCTAATGCTAGTATCAGATTTTAAAGGCAGTTCCTTGAGAGCATCTACAGAAATAACAAATCTCTTTTTATAATGAACTGCTGGGAACTGTTAAACAGATGCATTTAAATAAGCAGTACTTCAGTCTCTAGTTCTTCACCTTGAAGACCAACTATATTTTTAGGTGAGTCAGAACTTAGATAAGTTAATGGAAAAAATATGTTTTCCTGTGTTCCAGGAAATGCTCAGAAATTATTCCATTGTCATGCATTAAAAAAAGAAATAATTACTTCTTATATCTCTGTTCTGAATTCAATGTCATTTGATGTTTTTCAGCTACATCTGATTTTTCCGTATAACAATCCATGTTAGTCTTCATATATTTATAACTTCCTTCTTTCAGTGTTTATAAGGGAAAAAAAAAAGTGTAAGTATTATAAAACCTACAGAAAGTTATTCCTTCTTTATTGCTCTCTGCAGTGAATCTTGTGGTAAACAACTTGGGGCGGTTACCACCTTCATTTTGTGTTCTTATCAACTTTCATTATATACTATTTGAAACTCAACAAGTTTAGCAACTTTCAGTAAAAACTAAATTGGACAGAACTTGAGCCTAGGAGTGTGTTAGTAATTCCCCAAAACGTATAACTAAAACCAGAAGCCTTTAAAGGTCAAGCATTTCACTGAGGAGCAGCTTCACAACCTAGGTACCAAACTATAAGTTTAAAAAAAAAAAATACGAAAAAAAACCACCCATGCTTCTTAAAGCATTCAATCGTGATTCAATGCTGCTTAACTTTTATCTTGTTTTCCATTCAAAATTAAGGAGAGAATCTTCAGGTAAATATATTTTATATATGTGTTTCAAGCCAATCCAGCAGTGGGCAATTAGTTTCCCAAAGCATCAACTTAGCACAATAAGTTTCTGAAGCTGTACTACCTAATGCTGCAAAACCCTTCGAGACTAATATGATTTCCACTAATTTACTAATTAGTTTGATTCACCTAGTATGGGAGCTTCTAGTCCATCATCCTTCCAATAAGCCCTATAACTAGAGAATGGGCAAAAGAGCATTTACCTTCATGGAAGGCTGATATTGCAGCTAGCTTGATTTTATTTTTTTTATGAGGATGTCTAGAGTCCAGACTTCTTAATGTAGAAGATATTCAAGTAGCCTGCGTGTGGGATATGAATAGGTTAATAAGGTTCCCATTGTTTAGCCTCACATCGTTGTCCATTTGAAGTTATATGAAGCAGTTGCTGAACTTCTTAGTTTAGAGGCTCTGACTTTTTCTCAAGACACACTAGTTGTATCTCTACCCATTCAGAAGCCAAGCTGTATGTGAGAGAGATTTTCTATTGGAATGAAGAATACCCTGGTTCTAGGTGAACGTTCTGGAAAATTTGATTGTGTGACAGGCAGCGTACTCCATTTAAAAGAGTGAGTTTTCAGTACTGAGAATTCTTGAGTCTATGACAACTCTAATAAGGATTATTGAGGATAGAACTGTATTAATAGCTTCTTTCACGAAAGGGGAAATGTTACTTCTTGTCACTTTTTGTACATGTTACCATGTTTTTACGTCCATAGCAAAAGAAACCCATCCCAAGTCTCATCACTCTAAATGAAGCTATCTACACTTCTGACCAAAGTATTATTCATGTTTTAATGCAATTTAATTACTTTTTTCAAAAAATGAAAATTTTCCCCTTTCTTATCTATATAGAATCATAGAATGGTTTGAGTTGAAAGGGACCTTTAAGATCATCTCATTACAACCCCCTGCTATAGGCAGGGACACTTCCCTCTAGACCAGGTTGCTCACAGCCCCATCTGGCCTGGCCTTGAATGCCTCTAGGGTGGGGGCATCCATAACCTCTCTGGGTAACCTGTTCCAGTGTCTCATCACTCTCACAGTAAAGAATTTCTTCCTAATATTGAGTCTAAATCTACCCTCTGCCAGTTTCAAGGTATTTCCATTTATCCTGGGAATATGCATTTCTATTATTAATACTTAAAAATATCTCTTGAATGTCACAAATAAAACTCATTTCTATTTTCCCCTCATGTACAAAAAGCTTCCTATTATAAACAGCTTCCAAGACAACACTGCATTTTCTTAATTATGTGTAATAATCCAATTTATAGGGTGCAGAAACTAATTTACAGGAGACAAATGCTTCAGAAAAGCAAGTTACACTTAGGCATTTGAAATGTACTTAGTTACAAGTAACTACTAGCAAGTTAGATAAAACATTTTCTGCGTTTTCAATAAATAGAGATTTTATGAGATATCAGTACATAAATTCTTTACAAAACTAGAGAATACAACTTAAACTTACCTGTTATAATATCTGCCTCCCATCATAAACTGATTGTTTGAAGTTGGGCATATTTTAAAACGTTGAATGTTCTCACTGGTCCGAAAATAAAGTGAATAATCACCAGGTGTATTATCTGAAGGTCTTATAAGAAAACTGCACACCTGACCAACTGAAAAATATCATAACAGCATTATTCAACTATTACTTATCTTAATGTCATCTATGATCACTTATCAAAGTTGCTTCCATACAAATTATCAAAAACTGTACAATTTAAGTCTGAAGCTCCCTTAGCAATCTCTGTTCTTCATCCAAATGGGGTGTAGTACTAAACTGTCAAAGTTAATGCAAAAATTGGCTGTAACATCCAACCTATCCACTGGTTTGCCACCCCTTTACAAGAGCATGGGTGCAGGGGAGAAAAAATCAACAATGTTTTAAAAAAGCTAAAATATTTTTATTCTAATATTTGAGCTATGATACTTGACTGTATGAGTCAAATCTTGATGTTTTCATTTAAATAATTATTTCTTCTAAGGCGGCAAAAAAGTTTATAATGCATTCTCCTATAAATTTAAAAGTATTTTCTCCTTGGCGTTTTGATGAACTCCAAAATATTACTTATAGATAGATATATAAAATACACTTAATAGTTTCACTTGAAATTACAAAGTTAACTATACTTGAGAACATAAAAATACTCAATATTTGTAGCCATGAGTTTTGTTTTTTATCTATTCCACCTGTCCGATTCCCCCTAATGTAACGTTGTACTGGAGCAGCAACCACAGGTCCAGTCATACGTTCATACAGAAAAGCAGGTTTTGATGCAGTTTGATATAAATAAGATTACTTTATTCCATTCCACTATCACTATTTCCACCTCAAATACAATTACCTGTCATCAGCAAATTGTAAGCTTCTTGTTTGGAGATCTTTCCATGGAACCATCTTAAAAAGAAAAACAGAAAGCAAGGCTATCAGCACTCTTGGTTGTTGATGCATCTAAGGCTCTGGCATGTATGAATTAATCTTTATTTTAAAAGCCTAGTACATATTGATTATAACCAACCATTATCTTACTCAGAGATTCTGATCTTCTACTAAAAGAATGAAAACAAATATCACCTATTTAAATTCATTGCAATACAAGTGTCCAACACTTGAAATAGATGTTCAAGTCCAAGTTTGTTTACACGTGAAAAGGCATTAAATGCTGGATAATTTGACAAGCATACTTGAATTCAATCTCAGATGGCAATTTGAAGCAAAAAATGTAAAGTCTATACAAGGAGATTAATGAAAGTTAAATACTGTACAGAACAAGGAGAACTGGATTTTGCTGGAAGCTGAAGAAATAACAATCTAGCTTCCTTAAACTAGTGAATATGCACTGCTTTAATCTCACATCTTGCATCTTCCACAGTCCTAAAAAACTTCAGCAGTGTCCATCCCGTCAACCTGATATCTATGATTATATAGAACAGTTTTGAATAAAGGGCTAATTTGTTATATTGTTAAAATTGTAAAAGTAGTTGAGCATGAACAATAGGAAAGATATGGGGTACATCAACCATAACCTGAGGAGCCTGCTGATTGGTCCAAGGCACCACATCCTAGAAACTGAACTAGTTGAAGTTGGAATACTTCCTCAAATGATGCCAGGGTCAGAAGTAAACAGCATGGATGATGTATAGCCTTCATCCCCGTGACTACTGGAACAACCACCAGGAGGCACCACACATGCATAGAAGCATTAGTTAGGGGTGGGGTTTGGGTTGTAGAATGCACATGGAATATTGTAATGAATTCCCAGAAGTAATTGTAATAGCCACTCCTTGTCTTAGAAATACTATGAATATGCATGTATTCCTTCTATAAATAAGGATGTTTCCCTGTTTTTGGTGTGCAGGCTAGGAAGGGGCTACCCCCCCCTGCACCCAGTGTGTGTGTGGCACTGAATAACATACCTGCTCTAGAACTACTTTGTGGTTATCGAGTTTGTTTCCACAACTCAGTTTGACATTGCATGGGGGAGTGGAGTGGATGTGAGTTTCATTGAGGAGGTGGATTGGAAAATTCAAAGGAATCTGTCTCCCCAGGAATCCTCTCAGCAACAAAAGTTCTAAGCATCTGCTACAAACTAATTTGTTGAAAGTTCTTGCATCTAAAGGCAGTCGTACTACTGTTATGCTGCTATGCCAACTCAACCAACAGAACATTAAGGAACAGCAAACTGAAACCACACACCAATGATTTTCTTTCTGCTGTTAAAGAAGAGAGGTCTTCAGTTAGTTGTCGGTCTTGAAGACAGCAAACTAAGCAACTAACACAGGAAGCATCAGCTGTAATTATAGCAAGCAAATGAAGTATACAAATGTAGTTATCCAGATACTAGAATTTTTTCTCTAACTTGCATTTGCCACTCATCTTTACTACTGAAAATAATATAACGGTTAATTATTTGTCATAGTATCAAACACGTTGTTTATATTAAATAAAAATAAATTTGAAAGAGCTAATACAATTTAAGTATTTAACAAGTTGGAATTCACTGCGAACATTATTTTATAGTCCTGGTCTTCTCTCAGTGTTAGCACGAAGTTAATATAGAAAAAGTGTTACTATTACATTATCACCTCTCTAACAACACTTTATTTCCTCTCCTGCATTTAGAGTTAAGCAGACCTGAAAAAGGTTACTTCTAAGGAAAGCTGTATACGTATAAAAAACACAAATGAGAAAACACCACAATCTCCATTGCACATTGCAGTGGAAATGCCAGGTCACAGCCTGAACCAGTAGGTGAGCACGTGAGTGCCTGGAGCAGGGGATGGAGGAGGGGGGAGCCCAAGATCCACCCTTCCCCTCTCTCTCCCCCTCGGTGGTGCTTCTGGCCGTGCTTCTGGGAGCACACGTGCACTCTGAGCCTGCACGGGTTGCCCCCCAACCCCTGGTGTGCCAGAATTCAAACTGGAGAAGGCTGCATTCCTCATGTACAAGATGTCTACTGCCCCATGTCGTGGTTTTGTGTTTTTTTGGTTTTCAGTATTCCATATCACAACATCATGTAGTGCACTGGGAGTTAAAGTGTTAATGCTCCAATTCTGGGTGCCTATCCCTATACATCATGGAAGTCATGGGATCTGGCCCTTCTGGGTGGGGTGGTCTCTTACTGCCTTGCAGTGAGTGCTGGAGGGTGCTTTCCTAGCCATTCCAAGCTTTTCAGGTTTGACATGGTCTCAGGAACTCACTCTCTCCTATTTTATTTCATTTATTAGTCTCAATTTCAATTAGATTGTATTATATTGTGTTATCTTGCATTCCAATATCATAGTTAGTAAAATAAGTTTTCCACCGCAGATTGTTGCTGCTGATTTCTTTTTTCCTTCCTAGAACCCAGCTCCCATCTCCCTATCCCTTTTCCCTTTCCCTTCCCATTTTGTAGGGTCGGGGGGGCCCATGGGCCTACTGCACCCCTGTCGGGGGAAAAATTGATCTAGTTAATTCCGTGATACCCCAACTCTAGAGTATATATTGGGGATAGACGTCCAGTTGGGTCTGACTCTCCAGACCACTGTGGGAGAATTCAGATTAAGGGAAAGACCTATTAGTATCCAGGCAGTGCAGAAAATTATAAGGGGCCTACCTTCCAACTGAAAAGGAGATCTTAGCCGCGTATGAGGGGGTTTGGGCTGCTTCTGAAGTAATCAGTACTGAAGACAGTACTGAACTGGATTTTGAAGGGAAAGGTTCCCTCCACCCATCATGCTACTGATGCCACTTGGAGTAAGTGGATTGCGTTGATTACGCAGCGAGCGCGGATGGGGAAACTCAGCTATCCAGGAATCCTAGAGGTGATCATGGACTGGCCTGAAGGCAAAAAGTTTGGAACATCACCAGCAGAAGAGGTATTGCGTGCTAAAAAGGCCCCACCATACAATGAACTACCAGAAATTGAAAAGACATATGCCCTGTTCACTGATGGATCGTGTCGTATTGTGGGGAAGCATCGCAGATGGAAAGCTGCTGTGTGGAGCCCCACACGACAAGTTGCAGAGGCCACTGAAGGGAAAGGAGAATCAAGCCAATTCGCAGAGGTAA
>QGNR01000233.1:270234-295370 GCA_003435085.1 Syrmaticus mikado
GTTTGGGTCTTTCCAGCTTCTGGGAAGGGCATACCTCTCCGTGGAATTGTTTTTGCCCAGGGACCTGGGTCCACTTGGTGGGTGATGCAGAAAGTTGGGGATGTTCAATGTGTACCACAAGGGAATTTGATGTTGGGTGAGTGCAGTCAGTAATTCCATGTATATATATTTATGTGTGTGTGTGTTTAATCTTTGGTAATTATGGTTTGTTTGTATATATTAAGCATGATGTAGTAATGTGGAATATGGGGTGGAATGTCATCGTTTTATGATTTTTGGTTATTGGTATTCCACATCATAACTTCATGTAGTGCGCTGGGAGTTAAAGAGTTAATGCTCCAGTTCTGGACACTTGTCCAGAAGAGAAGAAGAACTACATTCCCCTGAAGACTGTTCGCTGTTCTGTTATCATTCCTGCTCTGGGGGAACAGATATAAGGCCTTGGTAGGTCAACTGACATCCCTCTTTTCGATCGTCAGGCTCTCTCTTTTCGATCGTCAGGCTCTCTCGCTGCTGCTCGTCCCAACCACATGTCATTAGTGTAAGGCCTTCAGCTTTTTTGGACACTCTCTCATTTTATTTGATTTATTAGCTTCGATTCTAATTATATTGTATTATAGTGTGTTATCTTGCATTCCGATACCCTATTTAGTAAATTAGTTTGTTTCTCCTCTGATCGTTGCTGCTGTTTTTAATTATTTTGGGGGTCCCCTGTTTCCCCTTTCCGGAGGCGTGGATCTGTGGATCCCTCTGCCCTACTAGTCACAAAACCAGATATATCATTGACAGGGGCAGTGCAAAAATTGAGCCTATTTGTTTGCCTCAACCACACCGGATCTCAAATACTTAGCAGTGTAGACTCCCAGTTGGGCAAGAAGAAATTACCAGGACTGTGCATGAGCTGGAGAGAGTAGGGATCATTAGACCTGCATGCAGCCCATACAACTCCCCCATATGGCCTGTCAGGAAGTCAGATATTACATGGCAAATTACAGTAGACTACAGAGAACTGAATAACATCACGCCACCAATCCATGTTGCTGTACCCAACATCGCCTCCCTCATGGGTACATTAAGTAGAGAAATAGAATCATATCACTATGTTCTTGATCTAGCAAATGCATTTTTCAGCATTTCAATTGCTAAGGAATTTCAAGACCAGTTTGCATTCACATGGGAGGACAGGCAGTGGACTTTTCAAGTCCTACCTCAGGGATACATGCATTTGCCTATTTTTTGTCATAATCTGGTGGTATGTGACTTGGCAAATTCGTTCAAACCATCTACTGTCAAAATGTACCACTACATCAGTGATCTGATATTAACATCTAACTCAATCGAGGCATTAGAGAAGACAGTACTATCATCAATTACTTATTTACAGGGGAAAGGATGGGCTATAAATCCACAGAAAGTACAAGGACCAGGGCTATCAGTTAAATTCCTGGGTGTTGTCTGGTCAGGTAAGACTAAGGTCTTACCCAGTACAATCATAGATAAGATCCAAGTGTTCCCGGTTCCCACAAAACCAAAGCAGTTGCAGGAGTTCTTGAGTATATTAGGATACTGGTGATCCTTTATACCCCACTTAGCACAAATGCTAAAACCTCTATATCGATTAATTAAAAAAGGCCAAGTATGGGATTGGGGTAGAATGGAATAAGATGCCTTCCAGCAAACAAAAATAGCTGTCAAACAGGCCCAGTCGCTGGGTATATTCGATCCAACCCTTCCAGCTGAACTAGATATGCGTGTAACTCAAGAAGGGTTTGGCTGTGGCAGTGCCAGAGTTCCGTTCAAATCCCAATTGGATTCTGGTTTGGCATAGAGCAGAAGATACAGCATGGTTGAAAAGCAGTTATTGGCTACCTATTCTGCACTGCAGGCGGTAGAACCAGTAACTCAGACTGCAGAGGTCATTGTTAAAACAACTTTGCTGATCCAGGAGTGGGTAAAAAATCTAACCCACATTCCTAAGATGGGGGTGGCCCAATCAGAAACAGTGGCATGCTGGGTCACCTACCTTAGTCAGAGAAGCCACCTGTCATCATCTCCACTGAAGGAAGAATTGCAGAAGATACTCAGCCCGGTAACACATCACAGTGAGACACCCAAGGAAATAATGGTTACTCGCCCTGAGAAGAGTCCCGTAGAAGAGGGGAAATATACTATTCCAGAAGATGCTTGGTATATGGATGGATCCAGCAGAGAGAACCCAAGTAGGTGGCAAGCCGTTGCATACCATCCCTCGACTGAAACAATATGGTTCAAAGAGGGGGATGGACAAAGTAGCCAGTGGGCTGAGCTATGAGCTGTGTGGATGGTGATAACTCAAGAGCCAGGCGACAGCAGATCTTCACAGATCTGCACAGATAGTTGGGCAGTCTACCGAAGGCTCGCACTCTGGATAGCACAGTGAGCCACTCAGGATTGGACAATCCATGCCTGACCTATCTGGGGCAAAGATATGTGGGTTGATATACGGAACGTGGTTAGGCACAGGACTGTATGAGCATACCACGTCTCTGGACATCAACCCTTGCAGCCATCAGGCAATGATGAAGCTGACACACTGGCTTGAGTTCGATGGCTAGGAAGTACATCAGCAGAAGACATAGCTCACTGGCTGCATCAGAAACTACAACATGCAGGACAGAAAACCATGTGGGCAGTGGCTAAAGCACGGGGGCTGCCCATAGAGTTACCAGATATTGTCCAGGCATGTCAGGACTGTGACACTTGCTCACGAATGAGACCAAGACCTCTGCCGGAAACTATGACCCATCTCACTAGAGGACACAACCCATTACAGTGATGGCAGATCGATTACATAGGTCCCCTTCCTCAATCTGAGGAGGCCAGATATGCCCTAACTTGTGTTGATACAGCAAGTGGATTGATGTAAGCCTATCCTGTAGCAAAGGCAAACCAAGCCTTTACCATTAAAGCTCTAACTAGGTTGATGGCATCATATGGAACTCCTGAGGTCACTGAGAGTGACCAAGGTACACATTTCACAGGTGCAGAAGTGGGCTGAAGGCAACAACATCGAAGGGCGGTTTCACCTGCCCTATAATCCAACGGGAGCAGGTCTAATAGAAAGATATAACAGGATCCTGGAGGCTGCTCTGAAGGCAGATTCATTCACAGTCCTTGAAGGGGCAGACCAAGAGGTTTTATGAAACCCTGCAAGACTTGAATGAGAGACCAAGGGATGGCAGACCCAGTGCTTTAAGAATGTTGCAGACAACTTGGGCCTCCCCACTTAGGATACAAATTACAGGCAAGGGCACCTCGCTCAAGCATGAGTTGGCACCATGAATAATCTTCTGCTCCCTGCCTCTGAGGACCTAGAGCCCCGGAAACACAAGGTAAAATGGCCTTGGAAGGTGCAAGCAGGACCAAAATGGTGTGGTCTCCTTGCACCTTGGGGGAGATTGTTAGAGGTTGGGGTATCAGTAAACCATCCAGTAATTGGTACATGGCCAGCAGAGGTAGTAGTTGACACTCCTGTTTTCATTGCAAAGGGGACATTAATCATGTCCATGAGGCAAATTAGAACCCCCCCCCCCCCCNAAATTAAAACCCCCCCCCCCCCCCTTTGGTACCTGATAAAGTAATCCAGCCACAGATATCAAGCCAAAGGGTGTGGTACTGAAGACCAGGACGTGCCCCAATACAGGCAGAGGTGTTGACTCAAGACTGAAATACGGCCTGTATCCTACTGTGGAGGGCAGAGCTACCCCTCCTCGTACCTATTAAACATCTGTTTTACTCCCCTTGAGGTTATAAGTTCACAGGACAGCTGGAAGGAGGAACATCACTCCAGCATGCTCCAGTGTCCACGAGGAAACATCGTGACACCCCACGGTGGACTGCTGAACTTTTGGGAACTGGCGAGCATGAATCACAGAATCACAGAATCACAGAATGGCCAGGGTTAGAAGGGACCTCAAGGATCATGAATCTCCAACCCCCCTGCCACATGCAGGGCCACCAACCTCCACATTTAATACTAGAACAGGCTGCCCAGGGCCCCATCCAATCTGACCTTGAACACCTCTAGGGATGGGGCATCCACAACCTCCCTGGGCAGCCTGTTCCGGCACCTCACCACTCTCTCTGTAAAGCACATGAACCAGAACTGCTACTGGTCCTTGAAGAAGATATGCCTTGGGAAGAAACATCAAGTACTGGCCCGACAGAATCACGAAAAAGACTGCCAATAATTGCTTTTAGTGCCTTAACATTCTACATTGTGGCTGGGATTGTACATGTGCCACGATATACATTGTATTTTGAACCACCAAAGCTGCAGGAGCTCACCCCCTACCCGCTCGATCATTAGTTCATGCTGTGAAGGGGTGGAGTGCAATGGAATTGCCAGGTCACAGACTGAACCAGGATGTGAGCACGAGTGCCCAGAGCGGCAGGAGCCTAGATCCACCCTTCCTCTCTCTCTCTGTCTCAGCAGTGCTTCTGGCCATGCTTCCGGGTGCGCATATGCATTCCGAGCCTGTGCAGGTTGCCCCCCTCTCCAGCGTGACAGAGTTTGAACCAGAGAAGGCTGCGTTCCTCAGCTCACCCTTTTTATTCCAAACTGTTGCTGGAAGGGGTGAGTTCATAGAATCATAGAATGGCCTGGGTTGAAAAAGACCACAATGATCATCGAGTTTCAACCCCCCTGCTATGTGCAGGGTCGCCAACCAGCAGACCAGGCTGCCCAGAGCCACATCCAGCCTGGCCTTGAATGCCTCCAGGGATGGGGCATCCACAACCTCCTTGGGCAACCCGTTCCAGTGTGTCATCACCCTCTGTGTGAAAAACATCTTCCTAATATCTAACCTAAACCTCCTGTCTTAGTTTAAAACCATTCCCCCTTGTTCTATCATTATCCACCCTTGTAAACAGCCGTACCCCTTCCTCTTTCTTTGATATCTTGTTCTATGGCGCCTGTATCTCAAATAAAGGCTCTGTCATCACCTTTGTTTGCTTTACACACATTCTGGATAAAAGTGATCACATAGACTCATCTAAGATTTTATCATCGTAAAACCCATTACCATTTGGCATAACTAACATGCATAGATAATTGGCATTAAGTCTTGTATCTTCAATAGCTTATACAGAAGTCTTAAAAATAATTAAAAAAAAAAAAAAAACAACACCCAACCACACACCTTTGGTTCACCTTCCCAACTTCATAGCTAAAGTTTACAGTTATTTTATGATTTGCTTTAATAACAAAAAAAAAAGTCCTTACATTTTGCCTTCATGGGGATCTTCTTCTCTTCCCTAATAAGAAAATTAACATATTAAGTGCATGACAAGAGTACACCTGAGTTTAGAAAAGTAAACTCATTTAAGATCTTCTGTAGAAATAGGCAACACTAAGAAGTCAAAGATATTTTAACTAAATGTCACATTTCACAGTTCTGTGTAAAGAGGTTTTCTATTTCATTCACTAAGTGGAAATTCAGCCAAAAATCCATTATTTTAGAAAACTGTTCTTGTCATAATTAACTCAATATACTTTTAACTCATGCTTGATCCTTTAAAGACAAAGGCATATAGACTGAAATTTCACACTGTGATATGTTCGGGAATATTTCACGGAAAACAAAAAAAAAATGGAACTGAATGACTAGCAGGTTCTTTATTAGTACTAGTGAGTTTAGGATACTGTCTAGTAAGTTCACAGTATCGTTCATTTGGACATGAACATGTTTGGACAACAAGTGAATAAGCACATTGAATACTGAATTATATTTAAAGGTTTGTTACAGTATTTTAAAATTGGTAGATTCAATTACTAAAGGAAGATTTAGAAAAGTATATAACTGACAATCAAGAAGTTAAACACCACTGGTTTGGATTTATTTCAGTGTTAAGTTGCATACACAAAATAATTAAAAATAAATAAATCTCAGTTCTGTAACAGATTTGAATATAAAATTACTTACAACTTCTTCTACCAGGTCTTCTACAATAAGACCTTGTTCATCTGTCCGTAGGTTTGTAACCCACATCCAGCCATCTTCCAATTCATTATGGACAATAAACATGTCTCCTTTAAGGAAACTGGAAAGTTACAGTAAGATTTATATTATGATTGTACTTCTAACATAAAGCTTAATGAACACAATGGATTCTTGTGTATAATTCTATCAGTTTCCCTTAAATGTTTTGCTAAAGGAAGATACATTTATTTGTATCCCAATCACACTATGCACTCACAGTTAAGGTAGCTGAGATAGATTAATACTTATCCTTTGATTTACATTTAGGATTTAATGAATACTTCAATTCAGTCAACTTTGAAGTGTGCTAAGGACACACAAAACAAACGCTACAATAATATTAGAATATAATAATATTATTTTATCAAGAAAGATCAAATATTAAACATCAGTAAAAAGCTATTAAGGGAATCTTTGTTAAGAAAATAATACTTTTAATCAAAATCTAATTTTATATAATAAAAGCATGTGGAATATGTCTTTATATGAAAAGACCTAAACAGTACAAGTACTAAAAAGAGCTTAAAAATAGTTGATAAAAAAGCCATGCAGTTAGTTACAGTAAGAGCATAAATACAAATGGTACATTAGTGGTATAGGCAAATAGGTATGAGGTTCTGAATCTCATAGACTACAAGTTCAATTCAAAATTAGATAGCAATTTTCTATGGGATGCCTTTCATTTGAGAGGATAACAAAAAAGGCATTAATTTGAACACAAAGCAAACAGCAAGAACAAAAAAAAAGCCTAATGAAGATACTTTGAATGAATTCAGCTACTAACGAACCTAAATCCTAACAATGGGCAATAAACAGCAAGACTACTCTACATCAGCTCTATTACAAAGAGGTACACAGTAATTTACTGCATGGAAGACAGATTGAAATTGCCTGATCAACCTAGTGTCCTTTTATGATGGCAAAACTGCATCAATGGACAAGGGAAGAGCCACTGATGTCATCTACCTGGACTTCAGTAAGGCCTTTAACACAGTCCCCCACAATATCCTTCTCTCCAAATTAGAAAGATATGGACTTGATAGGTGGATGGTTCAATGGATGAAGAACTGGTTGCAAGATCATATGGAGAGTGGTGGTCAATGGCTCCATGTCTGGATGGAAATCAGTGATGAGTGATGTTCTTCAGGGTTCAGTACTGGGACCGATGCTCTTTAATATCAATGACATCAATAGTGGGATCGAGTGCACCGTCAGAAAGTTGTGGATGACACCAAGCCAAGTGATGTGGTCGAAACACCTCAGGGATGGGATACCATCCAGAGAGACCTAGGCAGGCTCGAGCAGTGGGCCCAGGAGAACCTCTTGAGGTTCAACAAATCCAAGTGCAAGGTCTGCACCTGGATCATGAAAAACTACAATATCAATACAAGCTGGGGGATGTAAGGATAGAGCACAGCCCCACCAAAAAAGACTTGGGGGTACTGATGGATGGCACACTGGACATGAGCCAGCAATGTGTCCTCGTACCATACCCTGGGCTGCATCAGAAAAAGCATGGCCAGCAAGGCAAGGGAGGTCATTCTGTCCCTCTACACTGTGCTGGTGAGGCCTCATCTGGAGTGCTGCATCCAGATTTGGAGTCCTCAGTACAGGAGAGACATGGAGCTGTTGGAGCATTCCAGGGGAGACCTGATAGCAGCCTTTCAGTATCTGTGAGAGGTAGATTGTGTTTTTGCAGTGGAAATTTCCAGTATTTCTGTATGTAGCATATATTCAGAGGGACCTTAACAGCCTTGAAAGGTGAGCCTGGGTGAATCTAATGAGGTTCAACACAGCAAAGTGCAATGATTGGCACTTGGGCTGGAGGAATCTCAGGCATAAATACAGACTGGAAGGAGCAGTCCTTGAGACCAGCCCTGCAGAGAAGGACCTGGGGGTCCTGATGGATGAAAAACTTAACATGAGCCAGCAGTGTGCTCTTGCAGCTTGGAAAGCAAGTGGTATCCTGGGCTCCATCAGAAGAGGGGTGGCCAGCAGGGACAGGGAGGTGATTGTCCCTCTCTACTCTGCCCTTGTGAGGCCCCATCTGAAGTACTGTGTCCAGGTCTGGAGACCCCAATACAAGAAAGACAGAGAGCTGTTGAAGAGGGTCCAGAGGAGGGTCACAAAGATGCTCAGAGGGCTGGAGCACCTCCCCTATGAAGACAGGCTGAGGGAACTGGGCTTGTTCAGCCTGGAGAAAAGAAGGGTGCAGGGTGACCTCGTTGCAGCATTCCAGTACCTAAAGGGAGCCTATAAACAGGAGTGGAGTCAACTCTTTCAAAGGGTAGATAACAGCAGGACAAGGAGAAATGGCTTTAAGTTGAAGGAGGGAAGATTTAGGTTGGATGTCAGGGGGAAGTTCTTTACTATGAGAGTGGTAAGGTGCTGGAACAGGCTGCCCAGAGAGTACGGCACCAACAGAGATTCCTTGCTCCCCATTCATAAGTTGATTTGTCAACTAGAGAGTCAGGGAGTGATCAGTAAAACTCACTCACCCTTTAACAGTCCCATATGGCCAGTGCATAAAGCCAGTGGAGAATGGAGGCTGATGGTGGACTACCGTGGCCTGAATGAAGTCACACCCCCACTAAGTGCTGCTGTGCCGGACATGTTAGAACTCCAGTATGAACTGGAGTCAAAAGCAGCCAAGTGGTATGCCACCACTGATATTGCTAATGCCTTCTTTTCCATTCCTTTGGCCACAGAATGTAGGCCACAGTTTGCCTTCACGTGGAGGAAAGTTCAATACACTTGGAACAGTTTGCCCCAGGGGTGGAAACCCAGCCCGAGCATTTGCCGTGGGTTAGGTTCATCCAAACATCAGTGGAAGAGGGCAGTGCTCCCGAGCACCTGCAGAACACTGATGACATTGTTGTATGGGGTGATACAGCAGAGGAAATTTTTAAGAAAGGAGAGAGAATAATCCAAATTCCTCTGCATGCTGGTTTCTCTATTAAGCAGAACCAAGTAAAAAGACCTGCCCAAGAAGTTCAGTTCCTCAGAGTAAAATGGCAAGATGGGTATCATCCGAGCAGATGTGATTGACAAAATGACTGCTATGTCTCCATGTCTTCTGGTAAAATTGAATGATACAATGGGTTGTTAAAAACCATGTTGAAAGCAATGGGTGGCAGAACATTTAAGCATTGGGAGAATCATTTGGCAGAAGCCACCTGGTTGATCAACACTCGAGGATCTACCAATTGTGATGGTCCTGCCAGGTCCCTACATACTGTCAAGGGAGATAAGGTCCCTGTATTATATATAAAGAACATGTTGGGAAAAGCAGTTTGGGTCTTTCCAGCTTCTGGGAAGGGCAAACCTCTTCATGGAACTGTTTTTGCCCAGGGACCTGGGTTCACTTGGTGGGTGATGCAGAAAGTTGGGGATGTTCAATGTGTACCACAAGGGAATTTGATGTTGGGGGAGTGCAGTCAGTAATTCCATGTGCATATATATAGGTTTGTGTGTGCGTGTGTTTAATCTTTGGTAATTATGGTTTGTTTGTATATATTAAGCATGATGAAGTGATGTGGAATAAGGGGTGGAATGTCATGGTTTTATGATTTTTGGTTATTGGTATTCCACATCATAACATCATGTAGTGCGCTGGGAGTTAGTGTTAATGCTCCAGTTCCGGGCACCTGTGCAGAAGAGAAGAAGAACTACATACCCCAGGGGGCTTTGAGGTCAGAGAAGAGATATAATCCCTGGCAAGGTCACCTGATGCGCTCTTCTTCGTCTCCCTGCTGCTCAACCGGACTGCACATCTCACCTCAGCATTATGGTGCGGCCTATCCACCTTTCAGACACTCTCTCTCATTATATTTGATTTATTAGCTTCAATTCTAATTATATTGTATTATAGTGTGTTATCTTGCATTCCGATACTATATTTACTAAGTTAGTTTGTTTCTCCTCAGATCGTTGCCGCTGTTTTTAATTATTTTGGGGTCCCCTGTTCCCTTTTCCAGAGGCGTGGATTTGCGAAATGCCTCAGCCCTGCTAGTCATAGGACCGGGCCAAACCAGCCCATAAACCATTGACAACTGAGGACCTGGAGCACGCCCAAAGAAGGCCAACGAAGCTGGTGAAGGGTCTGGAAGACAACTCTTATGAGGAATGGCTGAGAGAACTGGGATTGCTTAATCTGAAGAGGGAGGAGGCTCAGGGGAGACTTTATTGCTCTCTAGAACTACCTGAAAGGAGGTTGTAGCAAGGTGGGAGTCACCTCTTCTCCCAGGTAACTAGTGACAAGAGGAGAAGTAATGGCCTCAAGTTGCACCGGGGAGGTACAGATTGGATACTAGGAAAAATTTCTTCTCAGAACAAGTAGTGAGGCATTGGAACAGGCTGCCCTGGGAAGTGGTGGAGTCCCCATCCCTGGAGGTTTTCAAGGAAAGGGTAGATGTGGCACTGAAGGACATGGTTTAGTAGGCACAGTGGTGATGGGATGACAATTTGACTAGATGATATTAGAGGTCTTTTCCAACCTTAATGATTCTATGAATTTAAAATGACCACCATATACTCTTCTACGGGATATGGGACTGTTGGTTTTCCATCCTTTTCACATAGCATATATCATGAAATTGCAAGGGAAGTAAGGAGTAAAGACAGTCCCTAAGAATTTCCTGAGATCAGTGTTAGAAAGGAAATAAGTAGCTGCTCACAGAAGTAGTATGAGTCTGGCAATTCAATAACTTCTTAAGATTACACAGAGAAGGAAAGATAGAATCATTACTATTCCATGTTAAGTATAGAAAAGTACAGAGAACTTAAAACAGTCACCAAATTTTTAAAAACAGGCAAAAAAAAAATGAGCGCTAGAACACTTAAAGGCAAAGGACCTTTAGCAGTGCTTTGGTTTTTTTGTCATCTCTACTTTTTTCTTAGTTCAAGCAGATACTAAATGTACTATACTCAATTTTATTAGAGAGTCAATGCTCACATTGTATTTCTAGAGGTCAAAACTGGTTTGGCTTGAATTATTTATCTGTTACTAGTTAATTTTACAGGCAAATTTTGGGGAAAAGCCTAGCCCTCATACACAAAACTTAGCCCCTTTGAGAAAAACTTAACTCTTTGAAATTAGCATTTTGCTTCTAAACTAAGCAACACAAACAGTAAGCCAAGAATAAAACCTATAAAAGAAAAAAAAAAAAAGAGGAATCATGCTTTGAACCTCCCAGTGTTAAGTCTGGGATGCAATTGGAAAGTATTTGCATGGTAAACATACTGTATTTATGAATACAAATAATTTTACTAAGATTTCAGTTTGCTTTTAACTATTATTAAAACGTACCTTATTTCATCAGTTTCTGGCACTTTGGTATATGGTAGAATTGCTCGAACTCTCCTTCTATCCTCCACAGGCTGCAGTTTAAAAGAAGTGAGCAAACATATTACTTTTCCCCTTGATTCTAGTGTAGAATACCTCTCCCCAATATTATGCTATACAGAGGCAAAGGACTGGTAACTATCATTTGTATCCACTTGCAAGTTTTAACTTTTCAAATGGTCAAAAATAGTAAGAACTAAGAATCTTTAATTCCTAAATTTATTTAAGAGCTCTCATTTTATTTCTAGCCTTGCAGCAATGACAGATAACAAACTATAATCATAGAATATCCTGAGTTGGAAGGAACCCATAAGAATCATAAAGACTGACTCCTGGCTCCAGACAAGACCACCCAAAATTCAAACCATATTTCTGCAAGCACTGTCCAAACACTTATTAAACTCTGTCAGGCTTGGTGCCGTGACCGTTGTCCTGGGGAGTCTGTTTCAGTGTGCAACCACCCTCTCAGTGAAGAACCTTTTCCTAATCCCCAACTTGACCCTCCCCTGACACAGCTCCATGCCATTCCCTCAGGTCCTGTCACTGTCACCAGAGAAAAGGAACCTATGCCTGCTCTTCCACTCCCCTTCATGAGGAAGATGTAGGTCACCATGAGGTTGCCCCTCAGTATCTTCTTCAATAGGCTGAACAAACCAAGGGATCATCCAATGCCATCCAGACCAGACCTAGACAGGCTTGAGCAGTGAGCCTAGGTGAACCTCATGAGGTTCAACAAGGCCAAGTGCAACGTCATGCACCAGGATCACACCAATCCCCAATATCAGTACAAGCTGGGGGATGAAAGGATTGAGAACAGCTCCACCAAAAAGGACTTGGGGGTATTGGTGGATGGCAGCTGGACATGAGCCAGCAATGTGTCCTCAAAGCCCAGAAAGCCAACCGTATCCTGGGCTGCATCCAAAGCAGCGTGGCCAGCAGGGCAAGGAAGGTGACCCTGCCCCCCTGCTCTGCGCTGGTGAGGCCTCACCTGGAGTGCTGCATCCAGATGTGGAGTCCTCAGTACAGGACAGACATAGAGCTGTTTGAGTGCATCCAGAGGAGGGCCACAAAAATGATCCCAGGGATGGAATGCCTTCCCTATGAGGACAGGCTGAGAGAGCTGGGGCTGTTCAGCCTGGAGAAGAGAAGGCTGCGAGGTAACCTGAGGGCAGCCTGTCAGTATCTAAAGGGGAGCTGCAGGAAAGAAGGGGACAGACTTTAGCAGGGTCTGTGGTGATAGAACAAGGGGAAATGGTTTCAAGCTTAAAGAGGGGAGATTTAGGTTGGATATAAGGAAAAATTCTTTTACAGTGAGGGTGGTGAGGCACTGGCACAGATTGCCCAGAGATGTGGTGGATACCCTGTCCCTGGAGAGCCTCGAGGTCAGATTGGGACAGGTTCTGAGCAACCTGATCTAGCTGTAGATGTTGCTGTTCATTGCAAGGGAGTTGAAGTAGATGAACTTCAAAGGTTCCTTCCAACTCAAACAACTCTATGATGATTGTAAAGAATAATTAATCAGCATTGTCATTCAGAATGGGTGGCTTATAGTAGACTCCATTACATATAGCACCAGCACCCCACCTCACTTGCCCTGCCTATCTATCGCCATTCACTGGACTCTTCCCTACATGTCTTGCTTACACCAATGATTTCATATCTCTAGGACTGAGCCAAGACTTCCAGCTCCCCTTGCTTATTCCTCATGCTGCATGCATTGGTGTAGAAATATTTAATGGCCTTTGGATTTCTCTTTACTACATCATTGCTGCCAACAAAGACCAATAACGGATAATCAGAAGGCCATACCAGGCTAGTGAGTTTTTGAGTAACATCATCTACCTGGGCCCCAAGGAGGCAGCAGACTTCCCTATAGGTTGGGTATGGTCAACATATCAGGCTCTCTGTTCCTCTCAGAAGGGAGTCACCTGGGAGTCACCTATGACAGTAACACCCCTCTTTTCTTTTTTTTTTTCCTTGACAGTGGTGGTCATGATACAGGGAGGCAGTCTGCCTTGCCTTAGGCAACCCCTCCAACCTAGATGGACCATCATTCACATCAATCCACATCATTGTTTGACTGTCCATCAAGTTCCAGAACCTCATACCTGTTGTAAAATGTCACCTTCCTTCTGCCTGGTAGCAAGAGGGTAGGGGATCCTTCATATCTTGTATTATGGCTGGGTGACTCATCTGTCTCAGGGCTAGTAGAGTACAATTTTGACAGTACATCTTCTCAAGACTCTCTGTTGCTTCTCAGCCTGCCCACCTCCTCCTGAAGCTCTGGCACTAGGCCAAGCAGTTCTTCTACCTTGGCACATCTCCCACAGGTGTACTCACTGCTGCCATCAGATACTGACAGAAAACTCAGCCTGAGACCCAGATGGCTGCATGGTCCCTTGGGAAATCTGAATAGCTACATCAGATCCTGTAGATCCGGAAGTCACAGGGGACACAGAGGACATAGCTTTCTGCAAGGTAGATACCATAACTAGAGGTCCTTGCAAGCATATTACAACTGCCATTTGAAGTGGCAGAGTGACAGTGCCCTCACTGAATACCATCCTGTGCTTCACCCAGACTGCCACATCCCACCCTGGTTGCTAGTGCTGCCTTCTATGGAAGTGGCAGTTGGCTGCCATTGCTCTTGACCTCACCCAAGCCTCATCAGCTGCTCTCACGAGAGCTATCAACTCCTGGCAGGTCTCTATGCTTCTCTGAAATTTTCCCATTTGAGGACACCCCTGTACACCACAATCTTCTGCTCTATTCTGGCTCATACTGATGGCCATGGCAAGTGACTGTTAGTAGTGATTACATCCTGTTTATGACCTCCCACCATTGCTCTTAGCCCTGCCCAAGCCTTGTCAGCCACTCTCACAAGAGCTGCTGGCTCCTAGAAGGTCTCTTCACTCCTCCGGGATGTCCCCAGTTCAGGATACCCCTCTGTATGCAGTGATACTCCATTCAGCTGAAGACTGTGACAGCACTAGAGTTTAATATCTTGTCGAGAATATTAAAAAATGGAAATATTATTTTGAAATACTCTAGTAAGTTAGTGTAAAACCTAGCATAGAGGTTGACTACCGTGCAGTGGTTCTCTTTACTAGTCAAGAATTGCATGTTTTCATTTACCTCAGTTTACACACAACACTATTACTACGTTTAGAGATAACTGCAGTACCTGATTATCAGCTTTATCATTAGACTTTCACTGGAAAGAAATTTAATTTTTTTAATTATTACTTTGTATCAGTAAGAATGCAGTTATATATTCCTTATACTTCACCAGACACTGAGACAACTTTAGAATTTGGAGAAGTTTTCTACAATGTTTTTTTCACAGAAAACTATGAATAATCAAAAGTAAGATTAGCAATTATTAATGATAATAATATTCAAGTAAATGACTTCTTAGAATTTTATTACTTGCCTCTGGAGGTGCTACTGGAAAGAATAGTTTTTCCCCCTTCAGCAAACAAGACACATGACTGTAATAACCAATTAGGTCTGAGAGTGAAGCAAAGCGACGTCCACCAATGTAATAGTCTCCACACATGGCAATAATCCTGTTAATATAGAAAAGGAAGCTTGTCAGAAGAAAATCTTTTGCTACAAATCATCAGGGATTTCTTGCTGTTTTGTGGATTTTTAAATTATGATGATGTTGAGTTTTTAAAGTATGCTGTCCATGCACACACTGTTGAACTAACAAACATTTCATCAGAAATTACTGATGAACATCACATGACAAAAAAATCTTTGAAGACTGTGAAGGAGGCAGAGATTCACAAAAAAGCAAGCAAATTTGCCAGAATTAAATTACATTGAACAGAAAAGCAATGACCAGCATCCTGGACAAGTGACATCCTACATTAGTAGAGGTAACAAGATTAACACTTCTGTCATGCAGGACATACACCTTATGTGACAGGCCTGTATAAATTTGGCAAAAGTATCAATATATATTAGTAACAAATAACTGCACTTCATTATACTGAGAAATATTCAAGACTTAGTCACTTTTATACAATTAGTGTAGTAGGCATATGAAAAAGAAATAATTTCATAATAATGTACTCAATCTAAAAACTTGTTACTAAGTAGGAATAAAGCTTATAAGAACATTTCAAATAACAACAAAATTCTTACAGAACTGCTTGTCTTAGTCATTTTTTTTTGCTTTTAAGTACAGATTCATGAACGCACTTGTACCAAAAATGGGAAATATCATGTCTGTTCATACAGCTATGCAATAAAAGTTCTAAAAGTAGTCAGAAATAATTGATTTAGTTAAGAATTAATGATTATTAAAATTATGAATACTACACAACAATCATTTCTACAATTGGGAATAAGTACTTAAGTCAAAGCAACTAGTATTTTTGATCAGACTAACCAAGTAAACAGCCAGTTATGTACAAGGGCTGCTCCAAAAATAACGTGCTCTATTTTATTATGTTGGTCCACAGCGTCAGATGCAGATGTTAGTAGTATGGCATTAGAGGTCAAACCTTCCCGCTAATATTCCATTACATTTTGTTGCTATGCAACAGATGGCAGAGGGGCAGTCTGACAAAATGGCAGCTGATATGGAAGCATGTATGAAGTAAAAGGTGTGTCACTGAATTCTTCCATCTAGAAAAAAACTGCACCCATTGGCATTCATTGAGCTGGAGGCCATTGTGCAGTCAGAAAGCTATGATATAGTCGCCATCATGGAAACATGATGGAATGACTCGCACATCTGGAGTGCTGTGATGGGTGGCTACCAACTTTTCCAAAGAGATAGGCAACACAGGGAAGGTGGTGGTGTAGCCCTCTATGTTAAGAAAGAATGTGAATGTACTGAAATTAATGATGGTGATGATAGGGTTGAGAGCTCAGAAGAAAAGCGAAGGCCAATAAGACTGATACTATCATGGGAGTCTGCTACACACTACCCAACCAGGGTGAAGAGGTGGACAAGACACTTTATAGGCAGTTGGGTGAGGTCTCAAGGTCTCTCCCCCTTGTTCTTGTGGGGGACTTCAACTTCCCAGACATCTGCTGGATTTATAATACAGCAGATAGGGAACAGTCCCGGAGGTTCCCAGAGTGTGTGGGAGATAACTTCCTGACACAGCTAGTGAAGGAGCCAATGAGGGGAAGCAAAATCCTGAACCTGCTGTTTGTTAACAGAGGTCTTGTGGGGGATGTAAAGCTTGGAGGCCATCTGGGGCATAGTGATCATGAAATGCTAGATTTCTTGATCCTCGTTGAACCACGGAGGAGTCAGCAGAACTGCCACCTTGGAATTCTGGAGGGCAGACTATAGCCTCTTTAGGACCATGGTTCAGAGGGTCCCTTGGGAAGTAGTTTTGGAGAGTGTGGGAGCCCAGGAAGGCTGGGAATACTTTAAGGAAGTAATTTTAAAGGTGCAAGAGCTGACCATCCCCAAGTCAAGGAAGACGAGCCGATGGGCAAGGAGGCCGGACTGGCTGAACAGAGGTCTTTGGCTGGAACTCAAGAGCAAAAGGAAAGTTTATGGTCTTTGGAAGAGTGGGCAAGCTACTTATGATGATTACAGGTATGTAGTGAAGCTGTGCAGAAAGAAAATTAGAAAAGCCAAAGCCCAGCTAGAACTGAACATGGCCACTAAGGTCAAGGACAACAATAAATATTTCTATAAATACATCAACAACAAGAGGAGGGCTAGGGAGAATCTCCATCCCTTGTTGGATGCCAAGGGCAACCCGACGACCAAGGATCAGGATAAGGCTGAGGTATTTAATGCCTTCTTTGCCTCAGTCTTTAATCATAAGACTTGTTACTCCCTGGGAACACAGCCCCCTGTGCTGGTAGATAGGGATGGGGAACAGAATAGGTCCTGCATAATCCATGATTAGATGGTTTTGGACCTGCTCTGAAAGCTGGATGCTCACAAGTCCATGGGGCTGGATGGATTGCACCCTAGAGTGATGAGGGAGTTGGTGGGTGTGGTTGCCAAGCCACCTTCCATCATTCTTCGGCAGTCCTGGCTAACCAGGGGTGTCCTGGCAGACTGGAGACTGGCAAATGTGATGCCCATCTTCAAAAAGGGCCGGAAAGATGATCCTGGTAGCTACAGACCTATCAGTCTCACCAGGGTGCCTGGGAAGGTTATGGAACGCATAATCTCAGGAGCCATCATGGACCAGTTAAAGGTCAACCATGGGATCAGGCCCAGTCAGCATGGATTTATGAATGGTAGATCCTGTCTGACAAACCTGATTTCATTCTATGACAAGGTGACCCGCTTAGTGGATGAAGGCTGTTGATGTGGTCTACCTGGACTTCAGTAAAGCCTTTGACACTGTCCCCCACAGCATTCTTGTGGAGAAGCTGGCTGCCCACGATTTAGATGGGTGTATGCTCTGCTGGGTGAAACGCTGGCTGGATGGCCGGGCCCAAAGAGTTGCCGTCAATGGAGTTAAATCCAGCTGGCGGCCGGTCATGAGCGGTGTCCCCCAGGGCTCGGTACTGGGGCCACTTCTATTTAACATCTTTATTAACAATCTTGACGAGGGGATTGACTGCACCCTCAGTAAGTTTGTAGATGACACCAAGTTGGGAGGGAGTGTTGATCTGCCTGGGGGGAAAAAGGCACTACAGAGGGACCTGGATAGACCAGTGGACCAAGGTAAACTGTATGAATTTCAGTAGGGCCAAGTGTTAGGTCCTGCATTTTGGTCACAACAATCCCAGGCAACCCTACAGGCTTGGGGTGGAGTGGCTGGAAAGCTGCCTGATGGAAAGGGACCTAGGTGTACTGATGGACAGTCAGCTGAATATGAGCCAGCAGTGTGCCCAGGTGGCCAAGAAGGCCAATGGCACCCTGGCTTGGATCGGGAATGGTGTGGTGAGCAGGAATAGGGAAGCCATCCTGCCCCTGTACTCAGCACTGGTGAGGCCTCACCTTGAGTACTGTGTTCAGTTTTGGGTACCTCAGTACAGAAAGGACATGGAGGTGCTGGAGCAGGTCCAAAGAAGGGNAACAAGGCTGGTGAAGGGCTCGGAGAATATGCCCTATGAGGAGAGACTGAAGGAACTGGGGCTGTTTAGTCTGGGGAAAAGGAGGCCGAGCGGAGACCTTATTGCTCTCTTCCAATATCTGAAAGGTGCTTACAGCAAGAGTGGGGCTGGTCTCTTCTCACTGGTGACAGGTGACAGGACGAGGGGAAATGGCCTCAAGTTGCACTGGGGTAAGTTTAGGTTGGATATCAGGAAAAAATTCTTTACAGAAAGGGTGGTTAAGCACTGGAATAGGCTCCCCACGGAGGGAGTTGAGTCACCATCCCTGAATGTGTTTAAAAACCATTTGGATGTGGTGCTCAGGGACATGATTTAGCGAAGGGCTGTTAGTGTTAGGGTAGCATGGTTAGGTTGTGGTTGGACTCATTGATCTTTAAGGTCTTTTCCAACCTGAGTGATTCTATGATCCTATGATTCTATGATTGATATATGCTGAACCTTTATGGAGACCAAACAGTTGATGTTAGCACAACGAGGTAGTGGATGGTGTGTTTCAGCAGTGGCAACAGTGACTTTGAAGACAAGCCACTTTCTTGATGGCCATGCACAGTTGTCACACCATGAAATCAAGAGTGTCTCAAACAGCTCATTCATGCTAATTTACAGATTATGACCAGGAAACTGTGTACGGAGCTGAATATCAACTTCTATGCATTGGAAAGTCTCAAACTTCCAGAGTCAGGCCAGAGAAAGACCACCTTTCTCTTGAAACACCATAATGCCAGCCCCCAAACCAGTTTGAAGCATGTGAAGCACATGCCATTCTTGACTGCACTGACCTACCATGCCCACCATATATTTTGGATTTAGAGTCTTCTGACTTCCATCTGTTCAGGTCATATAAAGATGTACTGAGTGCGCAGCATTTTCCTAGGAATGACACCATGATAATGTGGGTCACCTCTGCTGGCGCACTTTTATTTTTTAACATGAGCAGCACACAGGCTCTTGTTCATCGCTGGTGAAAATGCATAGCTAATAGCATTAACTATGTAGAAAAAGTGTTTTGTAGCCGAGGATTTGCTCAATCACATAGTGTTATTGTGCTCTTTGTAGTTGTTGTCATGAAAATAGAAAGGAAGCATTATCTCCATAAACTGACAGTATCAACAGGATTTGAATTTTTTCAACAATTCAGAAGTTGGACAGTAGTTCTAATGTTCTTAAACAAGTGTTAAAATGTAAGTGATACCTGGAAAAGCAACTTTGATCAGGGATAAAATAAAGGCACAGGAATTTAATCATTCTTTCAATTACAGATAGGAAAAAAAAAATGAGTTTTCATCTATATACAGAATTATTTCTGGTAAAAACTGAAATCAGCTATTTTGAAACCTGCAAAATGCAAAAAAGTTTCCAATAACGTATATAGTAAATAGAAAAACATCATACTTTCCACTAGAATTCTTGTTGCAATGTGTTAAAACACTCATGTTAAGGATGAGTTATGACATGCCTAAAGTTTAAGAATATATAGCATCATTTATCACTGAAGATTAAAAAACGTAATAAAAATATTAAGAAACCGAGAGAAACTATTATTAAACTAAATAAATGTTGCTTATAAAGAGAAAACATCTAAGAACTGGAAACTGCAAATAGATAACATGAGAAGGAAAAAGTTACCTTAAATGTATTTCAAAACAAATTACAGTACAAAAGGATAACATTTCTGACTCTATTTAGTTTTCTACTTAGTGTTCAATTTCTTTGAAGATCTCTGGAAAAAAAATAACAAAACAAAAGAAAAAACACACGTAACTGCTGAGAAACTTATCCCTCATCTCAAATGAATATATTATTTTCTTACACTTTTTTAAACAGATCAGTATTTTGATATATTCCTGCTTTTAAAAAAAATCTTTTTTTTCCCATGTCAGTTGTTGAAACTACATTATTTCTCCCAAACAGTAGTGTAATATAGACATGAAGATCAATCTTCAGAGATGAAATTTGAAGTTTAAGCATATAGCATTGCAAAGGTAGTCAGACAATAATACCTAGACTAGATCTCTTGGCATATTATCTACTAGATTCCTTATAAAATCCAAGGTAAATTATTCAGAGATTAGACTTCTACATGAAATGCAGTGTTTCAGATTTTATTATTAAAATCAAGCTTCAACGAAACTTTCCATCAGAACACATAGGATTAGTAAATATAAAGACTTCTATAATCACAGAAAATTCTGCAGAACGAGATGAAAATAATTTTATTCCTTCCCTGTATTTTATATCACTATGCAACTCACCAAAAACATACTGGTACAACCCAAAAGAATTTACTTTTGATAGAATCATACACTATCTGTCAATTATATGCTGCATTCAGTATATGTCTGAATCCAACTTTTGGGGAAAAGAGGTGGGGGGAGAAAATTAAAAAGAACAAGCTTTTATTAAAATGATGCTTCCAGTCTGTGGGACCCAGTGGATGCATCCCTATATTTGATTGAAACAATTCCAAGACTGTCATTCTTGAGGCTGACAATGTCTGATTGTGGTACCTGCCTTCTAATAACAAACATATACACTCTGCAGTCAACAAGTAAAATCAAAAAGCATGTCTATTCTGCAAAGAACAGTACTGGCAAACAAATGATTTTCATTTGAATCACAGAGTTGTAGGGCTTGGAAGAGACCTCTGAAAATAATCTAGTCCAAATCCTGTGCTAAATCAGGTTCCCTACAGTTGTTTGCACAGGAAAGCATCCAGATATGTCTTGAATATCTCCAGAAAAGGAGACTCCACAACTTCTCTGGGCAGCCTGTTCCAGTGCTCTGTCACCATCAAAATAAAGTTCTTTTGCATGTTTGTATGGAACTACCTGTGCTTCAGTTTTTTCCTGTCATGGTTTTATGATTTTTACTATCAGTATTCCACATCATAACATCATGTAAAGCTCGGGGAATTAAAGAGTTAATATTCCAATTCCGTGGACTGACAACTTTCTGGATACCTGGCTCTCAGAAAAGAACTACATACCCCAGAGGACTTTGCGTTCAGAGGGGAAGATAAGACCCACAAGTCACGGGACTCACTTTCTCTTGCTGCCTGGCAGTGTGCGGGTGTGCTCCCCAGCTGTGCACCTTCAGTTCTGTCACGGGGTTATCCTTAGATATAAGTCCGTGACGGGGGGGCACAGGTCCAGGGAAGAAGAGAAAAAAAGGAAGGGGTACAAACAGTTCACCGCAACCCAGCCGTTCCAGGGCTGCGTGCGCTCTGGGAGAGGGGGAAGAGCAGAGAGCTAGCAGATAGTTTTAACAAAGAGAAAACACAACAGCAACAATCTGAGGAGGAAGGGTAATTTACTGAATTTAACTAAATCAAACAAAACGAGAGAGACAAGAGTATCCAAAATGCGAGTCAAACCAGGATAGTGCGAGGGAAAGCACGTGCTTTTCCCCGCGGCAAGTTGAGATGCTGAGCCGGGGCCAGAGGGTGGTGCATAATAGGGGATATGATAAACCCACTCGATGCCATGTTCTCTGGCCCAAGTATCCACAAGTGAATTTTTGAAATGAGTCCCATTATCGGACTCAATTCTTTCCAGGGTGCCATGTAACCACAGGATTTGCCTCTCCAGACCTAATATGGTGTTTCGGGCAGTAGCATGGGGTATTGCATATGTTTCAAGCCACCCAGTGTTTGCCTCCACCATGGCAAGCACATAACACTTACCACTGCGAGATCGTGGCAAGGTGATATAATCAACCTGCCACACTTCCCCATATTTATAGTTTTGTCATGGCCCTTCCTCCCAGAGAGGTTTCATCCTCTTGGCTTGTTTAATTGTAGTGCACGTGTCACAGTCATGAATAATTTGTGCAATAGCGTCCATAGTTAAGTCCACCCCTTGGTCTCTAGCCCACTTATATGTTGCATCTCTCCCTTGATGGCCCGAGGTCTCATGGGCCCACCAAGCTAGAAATAACTCTCCCTTGTTCTGCCAGTACAGGTCTATTTGAGCCACCTTAATTCTGGCAGCTAGGTCTACCTGATGGTTATTTTGCTGTTCTGCAGTAGCCCGACTCTTGGGCACATGAGCATCTACGTGATGCACCTTGTCACAGAGTTAACTAGATCAATCTATGCCCATGACAGGGGGGCAGTAGGCCCCTGCCCCCCACCCCCCCCACCCCGGCACCACAAAATGGGAAGGAAGGAAGGGAGAAAAAAAAACAGCGGCAACAATCTATGGAGGAGAACTTATTTTACTAACTATGATATCAGAATGCAAGATAACACAATATAATGCAATCTGTTTGAAATTGAGACTAATAAATCAAATAAGATAGAAGAGAGAGAGCTCCCGAGACCAAGTCAAACCTGAAAAGCTTGGAACGGCTAGGAAAGCACCCTCCAGCACCCACTGCCAGGCAGTAAGAGACCGCCCCACCCGGAAGGGTCAGATCCCACAACTTCTGTAATGTATAGGGATAGGTACCTGGAATTGAAGCATTAACACTTTAATTCTGGTACACTACATGAAGTTTTGATGCGGAATACTGAAAACCAAAAAACATAAAACCATGACACACCTTTATAACCATATTTTTTATTCAGGCAGCAATGTCTTTCCACAGTTCAGCAGCCCAAATAAATTTACCCTTCAATTGCCAGTTGTTCTGTTCCCACTGCTGTAACCACTCCCATAGAGCATTTGCCACCATCCATGAGTCAGTGTAAAGATAAAGCATTGGCCACATCTCCCGTTCAGCAGCATCCAAGGCCAATTGGACAGCCTCTACCTCTGCAAATTGGCTTGATTCTCCTTTCCCTTCAGTGGCCTCTGCAACTTGTCGTGTGGGGCTCCACACAGCAGCTTTCCATCTGCGATGCTTCCTCACAATACGACACGATCCATCAGTGAACAGGGCATATTTCTTTTCATTTTCTGGTAGTTCATTTTATGGTGGGGCCTCTTTAGCACGCGATACATTTCTGCTGGTGGTGTTCCAGACTTTTTACCTTCAGGCCAGTCCATGATCACCTCTAAGATTCCTGGACAGCTGAGGTTCCCCATCCACGCTCATTGTGTAATCAGTGCAACCCACTTACTCCAAGTGGCATCAGTAGCATGTTGGGTAGAGGGAACTTTTTCTTCAGACATCCAGTTCAGCACTGGCAGTCGAGGTGCCAGAAGGAGCTGCATTTCAGTGCCAATTACTTCAGAAACAGCCCGAACCCCCTCATATGCAGATAAGATCTCCTTTTCCGTTGGAGTGTAGCCCTCTTCCGACCCTGTGTACGCTCAACTCCAGAATCCCAGGGGTCAGCCTCAGGTCTCCCCTGAGGCTCTTTGCCACAGACTCCAAGTGCGGCCTTTCTCTCCAGCAGCAGTGTAGAGGATATTCTTTACATCCTGTCCCATTCGTACTGCACCTAGGGCCACAGCAAGGGCTATTTCGTGTTTAATCTGTTCATAAGTCTCCTGGTGTTCAGGACCCCACGCGAAATTATTCCTTCTTTCGTGTCACCTGATAGAGGGGGCTTACTATGAGGCTGTAATTAGGAATGTGCATCCTCCAAAAGTCCACTACGCCCAGAAAAGGCTGTGTCTCTCTTTTGCTAGTGGGTGGTGACATAGTGGTGATTTTGTTGATCACAACTCCTGGGATGTGATGACATCCATTTTGCCATTTTAATCTTAGGAACTGAATCTCCTGGGCAGGTCCCTTCACTTGGTTTCGCTTAATAGCAAAACCAGCACACAGCACAATTTGAATTATTTGCTCTCCTTTCTTAAAGACATCCTCTGCTGTATCGCCCCACACAACAATGTCATCAATGTACTGCAGGTGCTCAGGAGCACCGCCCTGTTCCAATGTGGTTTGGAACAGCCCATGGCAAATAGTTGGGCTGTGTTTTCACCCTTGGGGCAAACTGTTCCATGTGTACTGAATGCCCCTCCAAGTAAAAGCAAACTGTGGCCTGTATTCTGTGGCCAACAGAATGGAGAAGAATGCATTGGCAATGTCAATGGTGGCATACCATTTGGCTGCTTTTGACTCCAGTTCATATTGGAGTTCTAACATATCTGGCGCAGCAGCGCTCAGTGGGGGTGTGACCTCATTCAGGCCATGGTAGTCCACCATCAGCCTCCATTCTCCACTGGCTTTACGCACTGGCCATATGGGGCTGTTAAAAGGCGAGTGAGTTTTGCTTATCACTCCCTGACTCTCTAGTTGACGAATCAGCTTATGAATGGGGAGCAAGGAATCTCTGTTGGTGCATTACTGTTGTATGTGTACTGCTTTTGTAGTGATGAGTACCTGCTTCTCTTTTACCTGTGGTAACCCCACAACAGATGGGTCTTCTAACAGGCCAGACAAGACAGACAGCTGCTTAATGTTGTCTGTGTCTACAGCAGTGATTTCAAAAGCCCATCAGTATCCTTTGGGATCCTTGAAATACCCCCTGCTAAGTTAATCTATACCGAGTATGCATGGAGCCTCCTGTCCAGTTACAATAGGATGCTTCTGCCAGTTTTTTCCAGTGAGGCTGATTTCTGCCTCCAACACAGACAATTCCCGAGAGCCCCCAGTCACTCTGGAAATATAAATCAGTTCCGTCCCTTTATAACTCAAGGGCATCAGAGTGCACTGGGCACCAGTATCCACCAGTGCCTTATATTCTTGTGGTTCTGATGTGCCAGGCCATCGAATCCACACAGTCCAATACACTCTATTATCCCTTCCCCCCCCCCCCCCCCCCG
>QGNR01000233.1:314189-326269 GCA_003435085.1 Syrmaticus mikado
TACTGAAGAACAGCAAAATAACCATCAGGTGGATCAAGCTGCCAAAATTGAGGTGGCTCAAATAGACCTGGACTGGCAGAACAAGGGTGAATTATTTCTAGCTCGGTGGGCCCATGAGACCTCGGGCCATCAAGGAAGAGATGCAACATATAAGTGGGCTAGAGACCGAGGGGTGGACTTAACTATGGATGCTATTGCACAGGTTATCCATGACTGTGACACATACGCCACAATTAAACAAGCCAAGAGGATGAAACCACTCTGGGGGGAAGGGCCATGGCAAATGTATCAATCTGGGGAGGCACGGCAGGTTGATTATATCACCTTGCCACGATCTCGCAGTGGTAAGTGTTATGTGCTTACTATGGTGGAGGCAACCACTGGGTGGCTTGAAACATATGCAGTACTCCATGCTACCGCCTGAAACACCATATTGGGTCATGAGAAACAAGTCCTGTGGCGACATGGCACCCCAGAAAGAATTGAGTCAGATAATGGGACTCATTTCAGAAATTCTCTTGTAAATACTTGGGCCAAAGATCATGGCATTGAGTGGATTTACCGTATCCCCTATCATGCACCAGCCTCTGGTAAAATTGAACGCTACAATGGGTTGTTAAAAACCATGTTGAAAGCAATGGGTGGCGGAACATTTAAGCATTGGGAGAAGCATTTGGCAGAAGCCACCTGGTTAGTCAATACCAGAGGATCGATCAATCATGATGGTCCCGCTAGCTCCCTACATACTGTCAAGGGAGATAAAGTCCCTGTAGTTGTCATGGTAGGAAATATGGTATTGAGTGGGTTTATCATATGGCCTTTCATGCACCAGCTGCTGGTTAAATCTAACAACACAAGGGGTTTTTAAAAACTATTTTGAAAGCAATGGGTGGCAGATCATTTAAGTACTGGGAGAAGCATTTGGCAGAATCCACCTGGTTGGTCAATACCAGAGGATCTTTTAATTGTGATGATCTTGCCCAGTCCAGTTCCATACATACTGTAGAGGGCGATCAGGTCCCTGTAGTATATATAAAGAGCATGTTGGGAAAAGCATGTTGGGAGGCTGCCGATAGACTACTGTGGCCTTAATGAAACCACACTGCCACTGAGTGCTGTTGTACCGGACATGCTAGAACTCCAGTATGGAGTCAAAATCAGCCATGTGCTATGCCTCTGTTAGAGAGTCCTTTGATGTTATTTTAATGTGGCTGGGGATGATAAGGTTGAATCTCCATGTGTAAGGATCAGAGGAAGGGCCTACAAGACAGACATCCTGGTGGGGGGCTGTTATAGACTGCCTAACTGGGAGGAAGAGACAGATGAAGTTTTCTATGAGAAGCTGGCAGAAGTTTTGCGATCGCCAGCCCTTGTCCTCATGGGGGACTTCAACCTCCTTGATGTATGCTGGGAATACAGCACAGCACAGAAGAAACAGTCTAGGAGGTTTCTAGAGTGTATGGAATTTAACTTCATTCTGCAGCTGGTGAGAGAGCCAACCGGGGGATGCGCCTCACTAGACTGCTACTGATGCCACTTGGAGTAAGTGGATTGCATTGATCACACAATGAGCTCAGATGGGGAATCTCAGTTGTCCAGGAATCTTAGAGGTGATCACGGACTGGCCTGAAGGTAAAAAGTTTGGAACTTTTTTCTATTTGAAGGGAAAGATAAAACTGCTTGTGAGTCATGAGACAAGAACTTCTTTTACTGCTTGTGTCCATGGTGTGTGCTCCCTAGCCATCTCACCTTCAAAATTAGAGTAAGGCCTTTGGTTTTAGACACTCATTTTATTTGATTTATTAGTCTCAATTCCAATTATATTATATTTTGTTATCTCGCATTCCAATATCATATTCAGTAAATTAGTTTTCTCCTTTAGCTCATTGCTGCTCTTTTGTTTTTAGGCCCATCTCCCTACCCTTTCCCCTTTTTTCCCCTTCTGCTTCTCCTGTGGCGTGGGTCCATGGGTCTCTCCACACCATTTAGTCATGGAATCATAGAATCACAGAATCATAGAATCTCTCAGGTTGGAAAAGACCTTAAAGATCAATGAGTCCAACCATAACCTAACCATACTACCCTAACTCTAACAACCCTCCGCTAAATCATGTCCCTGAGCACCACATCCAAATGGCTTTTAAACGTATTCAGGGATGGTGACTCAACCCCCTCCCTGGGGAACCTATTCCAGTGCTCAACCACCCTTTCTGTAAAAAAGTTTTTCCTGATATCCATCCTAAACCTCCCCTGGAGCAGCATGAGGCCATTTCCCCTCGTCCTGTCACCTGTCACCAGTGAGAAGAGACCAGCCCCACTCTTGCTGTAAGCACCTTTCAGGTATTGGAAGAGAGCAATAAGGTCTCCCCTCAGCCTTCTCTTCCCTAGACTAAACAGCCCCAGTTCCTTCAGTCAACTTGGGCCAAACCAGCCTGTAACTGTTGACTGTTGATCTCCTCAAATAGCTACCTCTTCACATAGTTGAAGGATCTCAGAACGAAGATTACAAAATATAAGCATTTTTTTTCTTAGAAAATGGTAAACTTAAAAATTACTTTCTCTTCGTGATGTCTCAAAACTTTATGGTGGACATGAACCAATATTCAGTGCCTGATGCTGGCAACCAGAAATTATTAAAATGATCACAAACGCTTTAAAAAACAACCACGGAGTAAACATTAACATTTGTAGGACGCTCCAAAAATAATGCCTCCTATTTATTTCCATGGAAACTACAACAGATGCAAAGAGCAAAATAACACTATGTGACATAGCCAATTCTTAGTTACAAAACACTATTTTTCAGCACAGTCACCACCATCAGCTATGCATTTTCACCAGTAATGAACAGGAGCTTGCTTGCCACACTCATAAATATCTGCACCAGCAGAGGTGACCCACTGTTTCACAGTTGCCCTAACAGCATCAGTGCTGAAGCACACTACCCACCACCTCACTTTGCTAATATCCACTGTTTGGTCTCCATAAACATTCACCAAGCATCGATGAATGTCAATGGGTACAATTTTTTCCACATGGAGGTATTCAATTACACATCTTTGCTTCATACACACTTCCATGTCAGATGTCATTTTTTCAGATTATTCCTCTGCTACCATCTGTCACACAACAACAAAATGTAATAGAATGTTGGCAGGAAGGTTCAACTGCCATACCACCAACATCCACCTCTGATGTCATGGATCAACATAATAAAATAGGAGGCATTACTTTCAGAGCAGCCCTTGTAGTTTCTTTTTATATTACTGCCACATAATAACCAGTTCCCAAACAAGAATCAGTACAGCTGAGAAGCATGAATTGTTAGTTGAGACAGCATGATATTAACCTAAGTATGACATTTCATTTGCCCTGTGACTAAATTTGCTTTGCATTTATTTCTTGTTATCTAGATAGCTAACAAGGTTGGTTTTGGTTTGTTGTTGCTTTTTCTGTTTGTTTTTTACTGTTAAAAACACATTAGATTTCCTGTTTTGTGAAGATGAATATGACACTGCAGAACACTACATGTTGGCTAACATTCAAGAGGTTCCCAGAACACATCTCATTTATGCTGAATGAGAATAAAATTATGTATACAACTTACCAATGGAAAGATAATCCTAGTTACAATTTTGGGTAAAATTATATTTATATTTAGAATAATTTAACACATACTGAAAGTTGATTCCAGCAGAATGTCGGACAAATACATATCCTCTGTTTCTCCTTGTCATTTTTCTTAAAAAATAGAAGCAGCTAGATTAGCTACAACTTTGACATTCAAATCTGTCCTTGGAGGTACTGTGGCAGACTCAAAACAACCTTGTCAGATGACTAATAAGTCTGCATGCTACTGTAAGATGTCATAACAGCTCTTTGCTGTTCTGATGACATTGTTTTCCTCACATTTTTATTCTTGAGCCTGTGAAGTAATTTTTAAGTATCATCACAGTTTAAAAAAATTAAACTCAAGCAAGGAGCTAAACAGTACATGAATAGAAAGTCACAAATATTCAGTTTCTAATACGATTGTTTTCTATGCTGTACTGACTTCTAAAAATGACAAATAAATAGATTAACAGTGTTTTAAAAGAAAACATTTCATTCTCACCTAAAATGATTGACATTTGTTTTACTGAGGAATGAAAGCACAAATGAACCTGGTCTCCGATCACTCTCTCGAATAAGGTAAGTTCCAGATTTCCCTGCTTGCCAAAGACGCTCTTCGGCAATTGCTCTGTCGAGTTTTCCATGATACCATCTGAAAAAAAAAAAAAGTAACAATGTAACAATGGTTGTCCTTAGAACTTCATGATTCTATTCATCCTCACAAAATAGACGTGAAAATAATGAAAGCTACCATTTGAAATTGATGAAATTCCAAGCCTTTCTTTCAAATAGTTATCAAGTTACCAGGTGTAACCTCTGTTGTATTACTCATTTTCAATATACATAATACTATTTATTTTAAATAGTTCACAGGTTTTCACATAAGCTACTTCCCTAAATAACTCACACTAGAAAACAGCACTCTAAACCATCCACGGAGGACAAAAGCTTTATGACAAGCTTTTTCTTTCCTCCTCAATTTGTTTATTTTCAATAAAGGAGCAGAACCAGAACCAACTGATCTGACTCAGGTTGCTGTATTTTTAGCCTCATCCAATTCAGGCTGGATAAACAAATTGTGAAGGGAGATATAATAACCTGTTTCTCATTGACAAATACAGAGATCACAGAAGCAAAGTCTGCACTTAAGCTAAATGAGAGCAGTTACTACTAGACCATAGTTCAGCCAAAAAGCAGTCTTCCCCAAACTCAATGCAGCCTATTAAAAGCATGGACAGAAGGTTTGTGTTGGGCTTAAGTGGCAAGGTTGTGGTAGCCAGGGGGGAAGCTGCAGAAGTGACCTCTGTGAAAAGAAGCTGCCCCATGTTAGATAAGAACCAGTTCCAGCCAGCTCCAAAAGGGATTTGCCATTAGCCAAACCTAAGCCAGAGAGACATTGGTTGTGCATCTGTGAGAGTATATTTAAGAAAGGAGAATAAACAACAACAAAAAACTGCTGTGCAACAACAGCTAGGATAAAGGAGTGAGAAAATGTAGAAAGAACGAACCCTGCACCCTGCAGACACCAAGGTGAGTGAAGGAGGTGCTCCAGGTGCCTGAACAGAAGTTCCCCTGCAGCCTGTGGTGGAGCAGACTATCCCCCTGTAACCCATAGTGTACCACAACGGAGCAAATACACAAGCTTCAGCCCATGGAAGAGCCCATGCTGGAGCAGACTCTGGACTGGACCTGTAGTCTGTGAAGAGGAGCTCACAATAGAACAGGTGATCTGGCAGGAGGTGCCACCCATGTGAGACCTACACTGGAGCAGTCCCTTTCTGAAGGACTTGCACACCACAGTAGACCCATATTGGAGCAGTTCTTAAAGAACTGCAGTTTGTAGGAAGTCCACATAGGATCAGTTCATGAAGGACTGTATCCTGTAGGAGAGACCCCATGCTGGAGCAGGGGAAGAGAGTGAGGATGAAGGAGTGGCAGAGACAGTATTATGGACTGACTACAACCCCCATTCCCTGCTCGCAAGTCACGAAACTGCCTCGTCTTTTACTGTTCCTCTGTGGTGTGTGTTCCCTAGACATATCAGCACCAGCATTAGAGTAAGGCCTTCGGTTTTAAACACTCACTCTCTCATTTTATTTGATTTACTGGCTTCTATTCCAATTATATTGTATTATATTGTTATCTCACATTCCTCTATCATATTTAGTAAATTAGTTTTCTCCCTTAGCTCATTGTCGCTCTTTTGCTTTGATGCCCATCTCCCTATCCTTTCCCCTTTTTCCCCCTTTTGCTGTTTCCAGGGAGTGGGTCTGTGAGTCCCTCCACTCCATTTAGTCACAGAATCGAGACAAACAGGCCCAAAACAGTTGATATTTTATTGGTGGCATTGGCCGGGAAAAGCAGTACTTTTAGAATTAAACTCTGTATTCTCAGAGTGAATTAAGGAAAATAAGTTAGGTTAAAAGTTATGTGCTTTCATGGGGTGCTGAATCAGCAGCTACAGATCTGGCCTTGCTAAGTCAGGCTCTCGCCACCGATAACAGATGCTTTCCTACAGACTTAGACAGTTAGTACAGACAGTGGGTCTCCTGTTTCTCCAAATAACATTGTTAGCTATCCTATCTCTGGAATGCAAGGTAGCAGGCTCGGACAGTAAAACCACAAATTAATAAAGAAGCAGAGGATTGGTGGACGGAGTTGTAGTCAATAAGATGACCGGCCAGAGCAAGTCAAGCATCCTCCAAATTGACCCAGGTCAAAGAATACACAGCGAGAAAGACATACGGCCTTCATCATAAGACCACCAGACAACCACTGAGAGATACCATGCGAAAAAGAACTGAGACTCGGGGCGGGGAAAAATGTCAATTATTTGGGGGACTCATTGTAATAACCCAGCCTTTTCTTGGACAGCTAATGCATATGTAAGCAGCTTGTTCTTTAAGTATGTGCCTTTCTTGTTCTCTGGTATGCAGGCTAGGTGGGAATACCCCCTCTGCATTCAGCGTGGGTGCTCAGTGCTGATTAAACATACCTGCTTTATGACTACTCTGTGGTTATAGAGTTTGATTTCTGCTCATCAATTTGGCAAGCCAGGCAGGAGGCTCTTTGCTGGACCATGGGGCTGGTTGGCTAAAGGGACTCTTCCGGCGTGCCCCGAGAAATTCAGAGAAGACTCCCCCAGGCCGACACATCCACTGCGGGGCAGAGAAAGAGCCCCGGCTGCAGACCAGATATGTTGGGAACAGGGAACCCGTAAGTCATGAGGAGACATCCTACATGGGGTATGAAGGAGCGTATGCTTCCCCCGGAGGAACGTGAGCTCATGGGTAAGGTTGCCAGCTGGGGTGGGAAGGCTCCTTGGGGGAGCTCCCACTGGGGCCCATAAGTTCAAGGGATTCTACGGGAACCAATCGATCAGTAATTTGGACTCTCATGAGCCCAGGAGGACGTTTGGAGCAAATGTCTGAATTGTTTTTATATTCTTTTTTCTCTTCTTTCTTTTCTCTGGCCAGTCACAGAAACTATGATAGTCATTGTAGTAATTGCTGTAATCTCTCAGTGCTTGTGCTGCAAAAATGCTTCTTGTGGGATCCCCCTCCTTGTATAAATAACTGTATTAGTCATTGTCACTGTCTTTCTAATTGTTAAATGTTTGTGTTGTAAAAATGTTACTTTTGGAATTCCATTCCCTGTTTAAAATACTCTTGTCTTGCTGGGGGACGTTGGTTAAGCCTCTTGCCCAGGGAATTCAGTGTTCCCGTGCCCGGGGAAGCAGGTGGACTCCATTACCCAGCAAAACACAAGGGATTTTCACCCAATACCTAAGACCAGCCGGGATAAACAGCTGTTATAGGACAAAGGGTGTCAAAAGAAATCCCAGAAAAGACCATTCTGTGTTGTATTTTGGCTCACTGGAGAAACGTCACCAATGAGCCAGGGGGAACACTGAATAAGAAACCGAGAACATAAATAAAGTAACAGGACCAGTTTTTATAATTGAGTATTCTAATCATGAGACTAAGTACTGGGTGTTTGCAGAAACTAAAGAACTGTATTGTTTGATTCATGGGTTTTGAAGGGAGTGGGAGAAACTGTTTTGACGGTATAAGAAAGTGTAATTGTTAGTGGCATACAGAAGTAGAATTGAGGGTACGTAGAAGTGTAATTGAGGGTAAGAATAGTGGAATAGTGTAAAAAGGTAAAAGGGTTAAAGAAAAAGTGAGTTTATATGCGCTGGCATGAGAGCAACCCCTCCCCACCCTGCCCCCCCGCGAGCAGAACTCTTGGACTGAGAGAGAGAGCCAGGGCTAGAGACTGCTGCTGTAAACAGCATTACTTGCAAAGGGGGGGTGGAGGGGATGGGGCACTGGAAGTGAGGATAGCCTTCATCTGCAGAGATCTAGGAAACCCGAAATCCCAGTGTTAGCACTGGAAGGCTCCAGAGGGGAGGAGGTGAAACTGAAATATAATGTTAGTAGTTTATGTAATTATGAGAGTTTGGAAAGTGATAAAGGTTTGGGAAAGGCACAGGCTGAGGAAGGCAAAGATGAGCAAGGTGTAACAGGGATGTAAGGACTGAAGAAAGGTGAGCGATATGGAAAAATTGATTGAGGAACAGAGATAGTAAGGAAATTGGGAAGAACAGCAGCAGCTGCTACTGTTGCTGCACTAGAGCAGGGCCCTAGGACCCAGAGATCCCCTCAGGAAGAGGTAGGGGGGGCCCTGGAAGAGCCCAGGGAGGGCTTTGCCCCAGCTGGACCGAAAACAGTGTGCAAACTGCAGGGAAATGGGACACTGGTGGAGGAATCGTACCAAGCTGAGTGAGAGGGAACCGTCTCTGATCACAAAAACTGAATGATGGGAACCTGGGAAGTTTACCCTAACAGATCCACTGGTTAAACTGCAGCTAAGAGAGTGAGATAAAGAGGTTTATTTTCTGATGGATACAGGTGCCTTTTACTACCCATAGATGATTTTTGTAACAGTAGTAGGAGCTACTGGCCAACAAGAAAAAAAAAAAGCTTACCTTTTGGGATCAACTAAATATAGGCTGGGAAAACAAGTAGGAATACATAAATTCTTGTACGTGCCAGGTTCTCCAAAACTGTTACTTGGGCAAGACTTATTAGAACCAATGGATGCAGAGATTAAATTCAATAAAACTGGAGCTAAGGGTCAAACAATATCAACTGATTGAAAATTCTAAGTCTGGCTTTAACACAAACTGGGAAAAATATTGTTGTACCCCCAGAAGTTACAGAAATCTTAAATCAGATATACTTAGGAGTGTGGATATCAGGGATGCCTGGCAGAGCCAAAAATGCAGCCCCAAAAGAAGTTAAAAGCAAGGCTAGTCCAGTCAGGGTAAAGCAGTGCCCTTTGAGGATATGAGATTGTAGAAGGATAAAAGAAATAACTGATTACTTTTTGGAGTTTGGATTACTAATTGAATGTGAATCCAAATACAACACCCCAACGTTGCCGATGAAAAATCAGATGGCAAAAGCTATAGCTTGGTACAAGATTTGAGGGCAAGTAATAGAATGGTTGAATGTATACACCCAGCGGGGGCAAATCCATACACTTCATTATCCAAGTTAAGGATTGAGTAGGTGGGGTTTATGTTCTGGATTTGAAGGACGCCTTTTTCTGCCTGGTTTTGCCAAAGAAAGTCTAAAAGTTATTTGCCTTTGAATAGGAAAACCTCAATATGGGGAGAAAAGACTCAGTTAACCTGGACAGTGTTACCTAGGGTTGTGAGAACAGCCCAATGATTTTTGAGAATCTGCCATCCAGCTCCTTTCCTTTAGACCCTGCACAATTGCCTTCCACACATACACAGTGGATATGAAGTGCTGGAGTACCTTTCCTATGAAGAAAGGTTGAGGGAGCTGGGCTTGTTCAGGCTGGAGAAGAGAAGGCCTTGGGGAGATCGCATTGTGTCCTTCCAGTACTTGAAGGGAGCTTATAAATACAAGGGGGACTGATTTTTCACATGTTCTGCTAGTGATAGAACAAGGGAGAATGGCTTTAAACTAAAAGAGAGGAGATTTAGATTAGTTGTTTGGCAGAAATTCTTTACTCAGAGAGCAGTGAGGCCCTGGCACATCAAACCAGAGAAGCTGTGATGGCCCATCCCTGGAGGTGCTCAAGGCCAGGTTGGATGGGGCCCTGGGCAGTCTGATCTGGTGGGTGGCAGCCCTGCCCATGGCAGGGGGTTGGAGCTCAATGATCTTGAAAGGTCTCTTCCAACCCAAGCCATTCTATGATTTGAGAACTGGTCAACTCGTGGGCCTGAGACTTGGGTTCCTCCATCCCAAGGTAGAACTTTACTGTAGTACGTGGATGCCACAGTAACAAAAGAGGACTGTGTGCAATGGACAGTGAGTTTGCTGAATTTCTTGGCTTAAATGATTATCAAAATTCTCAACAGAAAGCCCAAGTGATCAAAAAGAAGGAAGCAATTTGCTGAATGCCCAGAACACCAACAGGGAGCTACCTCCAAGCTGGCAGTGTGTGACTGCTTGGAGACTGTCTATGCCAGTCGTCCAGACTTACAGGAAGAACCATTGAACAATGCTGAGGATTCCTGGGTTCATCGACGGAAGCGGTTTTGCAAGACAAGGAAACCGTAATGCAGGATATACAGAAACTGCTACTGACAAGGTAATCGAAGCACAACCATTACCTGTAGGGACTTCTGCTCAGAAGGTTGAAATAACTGCCTTGACAAGAGCCTTAAATATATGGACAGATGCTAAATATCATCTGGAAAGAGTAAGGATTCCTCACACACGAGGAAAACAAATTCAGCATAATGTAAATCTACCAAAGAGCGTAGCTATTTGTCATGGTTTTCTGATTTTTGATTATCGGTATTCCACATCATAACATCATATAGTGCACTGGGAGTTAAAGTGTTAATATTCCAGTTCCGGGTACCTCTCCCGGAAGAGAAGAACTACATTCCCCAGAAGACTGTTTGCTGTGTTGTTAACATTTCTGCTCAGGTGGAACACATATAAGGCCTTGGTAGGTCATCTGACATCCCTCTTTTCGATCATCATCTCCTCACTGCTGCTCGTCCTGACCATACACATCGCATCAGCACTAGCGTAAGGCCTACAGCTTTCAGATACTCTCTCATTATATTTGATTTATTAGCTTCAATTTTAACTATATTGTATTATAGTCTGTTATCTTGCATTCTGATACCATATTTAGTAAATCAGTTTTGAAAGGTGAGAAGGGCCCCATAAGTGAAAGTAAAAAGGCAAGAAGGCTTCACAGTGACTGAGAATAAGGAAGGTGAAGGGGGATAGTTAGAGATAGTTTATAGAAGTAAGAATGTAGAGCTTGTTAGAAAAATCAGGGATGGCAGAAACTGGGTCTGGAATAGTGAGGGGAATGAAGGCCATGCCGATAAGGTTTGAGAACAACCCAGAGACATCTGGCAGGGAGGTGATGAGATGTCCGCAGGGCAAGAAGAAACCAGTTTGGGGGGATGCCCCTCAGAAAGGTCAGAAGTTTACAGCGAGGAAGACAACAAACCAGCCCATAAACAGTTGACATTCTTGGTGGAGAATGGGGGCAAAAGCTGCTTTTTAGCTTTTAGAACGAATCTCTCTTTCCTCTCAGAGAGGTTCCTTAGGAATCTTTATCAGCACTTGAGGTTTCTGCACTGGCCTGAGCCTCTGATTAGTCACCTGAGGCAAGCAATGAGTCAGCCCTGGGAGCACAGGGCTCGCTCGCGCTCTCTCTCTCTCTCTCTCTCTCTCTCCAACACGGGTAAGCATCCTATTTATTCTCTTTGTCTCGCTGTGCCTAACTCTCTTGCGTATCTCATTATTATAACATCTTAATATTATTAAATTATATAATATTCCTTTATATAATTTTCATTGATTATACACTTGGCAAGCCAGGCAGGCAAGCCGAATATACTATAACTTACACTATGTCCTTTCTTTGGAATTTCTGTAAATGGTTCAAGGGGGAGAACACTACCCCCCTAGATAAAATGATTCCAGGACAGATCTCAGGATTTGCGGGATCCCCTTATTATGAATTGGCAACTATCATTGGAAAATGGGGTCCCCTACGTGTTCTGGGAAACGTTTCCCCAGATCGCCTAGCGGATTACTTTCAGGGACTAGGCAAAGATATATTAGTCACTAGAGAAAGACAATTAGCTGCTTCTACAGTGGCATGGCCGCTATTAAATGCTTTAAACAATGCTGAAACAAGGAATAGTACTTTAGTGAATGAAAATAAACTTTTAAAAGATCGTATTGATAAGATAGAACAGGAACTTGGTATATTAACTGGAAAAAAAACAATTCTACATCTTCCAATAGGTCAAGTTCGTAGTATTTCAATAAACAATGACCAGGCTCCTGAATCAATGGACTGTGTTGATCAGGAAAATAAACAATCTAAATCGGATCTTGAATCTCCAATTTTGACGGATGCACTAGAAGTCCGTCCTGTTATAACTCAAAAAA
>QGNR01000233.1:330826-343853 GCA_003435085.1 Syrmaticus mikado
TCTCTCTCTCTCTCTCTCTCTCTCTCTCTCTCTCTCTCTCTCTCTGTCTCTCTCTCTCTGTCTCTCTCTCAGATCCACTCCACTGGAGTTTCCTGAGCGAGCCCACGACACAGGTAAGCATCCTATTTATTCTCTTTGTCTCGCTGTGCCTAACTCTCTTGCTTATCTCATTATTATAACATCTTAATATTATTAAATTATATAATATTCCTTTATATAATTTTCATTGATTATACAATAATATTCTCAGTAAGTCTTCCCCAGAACCAGAGAATACTGAGTGGCAGGGAGTGTGGGGAGGCTTGGAAGAGCCATTAGAGAGATGGACATCCTCGGCATCATGGAACTTAACTTCTGAACACCTGAAAGACCCTGAGAGCTTAAACTAATACTTGAGTCAGGGATGTTGCAGCTCAGGCAGATCTGAGGAGGCACAAATGATTTGGGGCCTGGCTAATGCTTATCGGGCCTTATTCAATACCGTCCTGGAGAGAGAGAGTTTCTGAAATTGAGAGTGTCTCCATGCTGAAAGAGACTGTCTCAGGGATGATAGGGAGAATCTCCAGGTCCAGAAACAGAGTCTCCAGGCTGAAAGAGAGTTTCCAGGAGAGTCTCCGAGCTGAAAGGGAGAGTCTCAGGGAGACAGTACAAAATGAACGAGTCTCCAAGACAAAAAGGAGAGTTTCCAGGAGAGAGTCAGAGCCAAGGATTATCTCCAGGTCCAGAAAGAGAGTCTCTTAGTCGAGAAACAGTCTCCAAATCCAAAGAGAGAGTCGAGACGGAGAATCTCCTGGTTGAGAAAGAGTCTCCTAGTCAGGAGAGAAAATCTCAAAACCTGGCAAGTGTCTCCGAGCTGAGATAGAAAGTCTCCAAGCCAAAGGGGAAGATCACGGAGCTGAGAGAAAGAATGTCCAATCTAGATGAGACACCTTCAAATCCGAGCAAGACTCCCTTCAATCCAAACTTGACAGTCTTCAAAAAGAATGAGACAGTTGCCCCTGTAAGAGGATGGAAAGTGAAATGAAAGTCGACTTAAGTAGAACATTAGTAAGAGGATGAGGAGAAAGTAGAGGAAGCAGACACTGTAAGAGAAGAGGAGGAAAGAGGTCCAGAGAACTGGCTCCAAGCTCTAAGGGACCCAAAGAGAGGGCTGAGGCCCCCAATAAGATCATAGTCACCAACACCCAGGAGGGCAACAAGAAGTCCTGAAAGAGTAGGAGGTGACCAAGACATCGTTACCATTACTGACTGAACTCGGAAAATGAATGAAACATGATATCTAAGAAAGGACTTTCGATGCCACCCAAATGAGCCTATTGTCACCTGGATACTTCGATGTTGGGACAATGGGGCCAACAGTGTGTGGCTAGATAGTAGAGAAGCTTGCCAACTGGGTGGCATTGCTAGGGACTCAGCCATTGACAGAGGTATTAGTACATGTCAGAATGGGTCCTTCACCTTCTGGAAGCAGATGTTGTTAGCTGTAAAAGAAAGATACCCCTTCAAAGACAATCTGATGCTTGAGAAAAAGAACTGGACTGACATGGAAAAAGGCATCCATCATTTGAGAGAATACGCTGTGGTGGAAATGTTACATGACCACGCGTTCGATCCTGACAATCCAGACCAAGAGCATGATTCTGAGAGTCAGGTGTACACCAAATATGTGGTGTATATTCACAAAGACTGCACCAGAAAGGTATGCCAGTACACTAGCAGCAATCTTCGGCAGAGGGGAAAGAAGACCCCTTATAAATGAACTGATTAAAAAACTTCAAGACTTTGAGTTACATTTAACCCCTCTACAAGCTTGTTTATCAGCCATCGCAAAAGTTGCTGAATGATTGGACAGAAGGGAGAGCAATCAAGAAGATATAATAGACGAACTGTCTAGCGTGCTTTATGCTAATGGATCCATGGTGATATCAGATACATCTGATAGGAACCAGGATTCCCAAAACAGTCTAATGGAGGGGCTGCTCAAATTGGTTCCCACCCAACCTGCATCATCCAACATCACAGCAATCAAAAGAAGACGTCCCCCTGCTCGAGCAAGTGACAACAGTAAGACTACGTCACGCTTTGCCTTGTGGTGTTACCTACGTGACCATAGAGAAGACATGAGGAAGTGGCATAAAAAACCCACTCCTGCACTTCAAGCATGGGTAAAAGAATTACAAGACACATCAACCACCAAGGTGAACTCCTCCAAAAAGGTGATTGCTCCAGTTGCTTCGGGACACAGCAATAGCTGTAAGAACATCAGAGGTAACAAATAGAGGGGCCCTGCCCCCAGCCAGGGGGGAAAGGTACAATAGAGTGGATTGGACTGTATGAATTAGATGGCCTGGCACATCAGAATCATGGAAATATAAGGCCCTGGTGGACACTGGTGCTCAGTGCACTCTAATGCCCTCGAGTCACCAAGGGACAAAATTCAATTCATATTCACGGGGTGACTGGGGGTTCCCAAGAGCTATGTTGGAGGCTGAAATCAGCCTCAATGGTAAAGTCTGGCAAAAGCATCCTATTGTGACTGGCCCAGGGGCACCCTGTATACTTGGTATTGATTACCTCAGAAGGGGATACTTTAAGGATCCCAAAGGGTATCGATGGGCCTTTGGAATAGCTGCTGTAGACACAAACAACATTAAGCAGCTGTCTGTTTTGCCTGGCCTATCAGAAGATTCATTGGTTGTGGGGTTGCTACAAGTAAGAGAGCAACAGGTACCAATTGCTACAAAAACGGTGCACAGACGGCAGTACCGCACCAACAGGGATTCCTTGCTCCCCATTCATAAGTTGATTCATCAACGAGAGAGTCAGGGAGTGATCAGAAAACTCACTCACCTTTTAACAGCCCCATATGTCCAGTGCGTAAAGCCAGTGGAGAATGGAGGCTGACGGTAGACTACCGTGGCCTGAATGAAGTCACACCCCCACTGAGTGCTGCTGTGCCGGACATGTTAGAACTCCAGTATGAACTGGAGTCAAAAGCAGCCAAGTGGTATGGAACCATTTGCCCCAGGGATGGGAACATAGCCCAACCATTTGTCATGGGTTAATACAAACTGCACTAGAACAGGGAGGTGCTCCTGACCATTGGCAGTATATTGATGACATTATTGTGTGGGGTAATGCAACAAGGAAAGTTTTCAAGACAGGAGAGAGAAAAATCCAAAACCTTCTGCGAGGTGGTTTCGTCATTAAGTAAAACAAAGTGAAAGGACTTGCACCAGAAATTCAGTTCCAAGGAATAAAGTGGCAAGATGGGCATTGTCACATCCCAGTGGATGTGACCAACAAAATCACTGCTATGTCTCCAGCCACTGGAAAAAAAGAAACACAATATTTTCTGGGCCTGGTGGGCTTTTGTAGAATGTGTGTTCCAAACTATAGACTCATTTTAAGTCCCCTTTATCAGGTGACATGGAAGAATAATCAGAATCATAGAATCACCAAGGTTGGAAAAGACCTACAAGATCATCCAGTCCAACCATCCACCTATCACCAATAGTACTCACTAAACCATATCCCTCAACACAACATCCAAACATTCCTTGAACACCTCCAGGGTCGGTGAATCCACCACCTACCTGGGCAGCCCATTCTAGTGCCTGACCACTCTTTCAGAAAAGTAGTATTTCCTAATGTCCAGCCTGAATCTCCCCTGCTGCAGCTTGAAGCCATTCCCTCAAGTCCTATCACTAGTTATCACGAGAGAAGAGGCCGACCCCCCAGCCCATTATAACCTCCCTTCAGGCAGTTATAGAGAGCTATAAGGTCTCCCCTGAGCCTCCTCTTCTCCAGACTGAACGATCCCAGCTCCTTCAGCCGCTCTTCGTAAGGCCTGTGCTCCAGACCCCTCACCAGCTTTGTCGCCCTTCTTTGAACCTGCTCCAGGGCCTCAATGTCTTTCTTGCAGCGAAGGGCCCAAAAGCAGACACAGTACTTGAGGTGTGGCCTCACCAGAGCCGAGTACAGGGGGACAATCACTTCCCTGTTCCTGCTGGCAACACTGTTTCTGACACAAACCAGGATGCCATTGGCCTTCTTGGCCACCCAGGCACACTGCTGGCTCATGTTCAGCAGAGCATTGACCAATACCCCCAGGTCTGTTTCCTCTTCATAGTCTTTCAGCCACTCTGCCCCAAGCCTGCAGCATTGTCTGGGGTTGCTGTGGCCAAAGTGCAGGACCTGGCATTTGGTCTTGTTGAACCTCATTCCATTGGCTTCAGCCCAGCTATCCAGCCTGTCCAGATCCCTCTGTAGGGCCTTGCTACCCCCAGGCAGATCCACACTGCCTGCAAACATGGTGTCATCTGCAAACTTACTGAGGGTGCACACAATGCCCTCATCCAGGTCAGCAATAAAGATATTGAAGAGGACAGGCCCCAGCACCGACCCCTGGGGAACACCACTCGTGACCGGTCGCCAGCTGGATTTAGCTCCATTGACCACCACTCTCAGGGCCCGGCCCTTCAGCCAGTTCCTTACCCAGCCAAGAGTGTACCTGTCCAAGCCATGGACTGCCAGCTTCTGCAGGAGAATGCTCTGGGAGACAGTGTCAAAGGCTTTACTGAAGTCTAGGTAGACTACATCAACAGCCTTTCCCTCATCCACCAGGTGGGTCGCTAGATCATAGAAGGAGATCAGGTTGGTCAAGCAGGACCTACCTTTTGTGAACCCATGCTGGCTAAGCCCTGGTTGTCCCGCACATGCCGTGTGATCTCCCTCAAGACAATCTGTTTCATAACCTACCCTAACATCAAGGTCAGGCTAACAGGCCTGTAGTTCCCCAGGTCCTCCTTACAACCCTTCTTGTAGATGGCAGTCACATTGGCAAGCCTCCAGTCTTCTGGGACCTCACCAGTCAACAAGGAGTTTATTCTGCTCCCCATCTGAGACTTCCAGGTCAGAGAGTAGAGTATCCTGAGGATAACTGGTCTGACTTTTAAAGATAGAAATAAAGAAGGCATTGAGAACCTCAGCCTTTTTCTTATCCTCAGTGGTCACATTCCCAGCCTCATCCAGTAAAGAATGGAGATTCTCCTTAGTCTTCCTCTTACTCTTGATATATTTGTAAGAGTTCCTTGTTCCTTTTTACCCCAGAGTCCAGGTTGAGTTCAAGCTGGGCTTTTACCTTTCTGATATTCTCTCTGCACTTCTTAACAACTTCTCTGTACTCTTTCTGAGTTGCCTGTTCCTTCTTCCACAGGAGGTACATTCTCTTTTTCTCCTGGAGCCTCAAGAATAGCTCCCTATTCATCCACACCAGTCTTCTTCCCCGCCGGCTCATTCTGCATCTCAGGGGGACAGCCAGCTCCTGCGCCTTTAAGACTTCTTTCTTGAAGAGCGACCAGCCATCTTGGACCCCTTTACTCTCTAAGACTGAATCCCTGGGGACTCCCCCTACTAGTCTTCAGAACAATTCAAAATCTACCATCTGGAAGTCAAAGGTAGCAGTTTTGCTGCTCCCCCTCCTGGCTCCACCGAGAATCGAGAACTCTACCATTTCATGGTCACTGTGTCTAAGACAGCCCCCAACCTCCACATCTCCCACCAGAGCAGCTCCTACCGTAGGCTCTCTCACCAGCTCCATCACAAAGTTATCCTTCATACACACCAGGAAACTCCTAGACTGCTTCTCCTAAATTAATATTATATGGGGCGCTGAACAGCAGCAGGCTTCTGAACAGATTAAACAGAGATAGCCCGTGCCGTGGGCCTGGGGCCAGTACGGATGGAACAGGATGTAAAGAACATCCCCTACACTGCTGCTGGAGACAAAGGTCCCACTTGGAGTCTGTGGCAAAGAGCCTCAGGAGAGCGTAGTGGGCTTTTGGAGAATGAATGTTCCAAACTACAGCCTCATTGTAAGCCCCCTTTATCAGGTGACGCGGAAGAAGAATGATTTTGTGTGGGATCCTGAGCAGCAGCAGGCTTTTGAGCAGATTAAGCAAGAGATAGCCTGTGCCGTGGGCCTGGGGCCAGTACGGATGGGACAGGATGTAAAGAACATCCTCTACACTGCTGCTGGAGAGAAAGGTCCCACTTGGAGTCTGTGGCAAAGAGCCTCAGGAGAGACCCACGGCTGACCCCTGGCATTCTGGAGTCGAGCATACAGGGGGTCGGAAGAGGGCTACACTCCAACTGAAAAGGAGATCTTAATCGCGTATGAGGGGGTTCGGGCTGCTTCTGAAGTAGTCGGTACTGAAACACAGCTCCTTCTGGCACTTCGACTGCCAGTGCTGAACTGGATGTTCAAGGGAAAGGTTCCCTCCACCCATCATGCTACTGATGCCACTTGGAGTAAGTGGGTTGCATTGATTACGCAACGAGCTTGGATGGGGAACACCAGCCATCCAGGGATCCTACAGGCGATCATGGACTGGCCTGAAGGTAAAAAGTTTGGAACACCGCCAGCAGAAGAGGTGTCACGTGCTAAAGAGGCCCCACCATACAATGAACTACCAGAAAATGAAAAGAAATATGCCCTGTTCACTGATGGATCGTGTCGTATTGTGGGGAAGCATCGCAGATGGAAAGCTGCTGTGTGGAGCCCCACACGACAAGTTGCAGAGGCCACTGAAGNGAAGGGAAAGGAGAATCGAGCCAATTTGCAGAGGTAAAGGCTGTCCAACTGGCCTTGGATGTTGCTGAACGGGAGAGGTGGCCAACGCTTTATCTTTACACTGACTCATGGATGGTGGCAAATGCTCTATGGGGGTGGTTACAGCAGTGGGAACAGAACCACTGGCAAAGAAGGGGTAAACCTATTTGGGCTGCTGTATCGTGGAAAGGCATTGCTGACCGAATAAAGAATATTGTTGTAAAGGTATGCCATGTAGATGCTCATGTGCCCAAGAGTCGGGCTACTAAAGAACAGCAAAATAACCATGAGGTGGATCAAGCTGCCAAAATTGAGGTGGCTCAAATAGACCTGGACTGGCAGAACAAGGGTGAATTATTTCTAGCTCGGTGGGCCCATGAGACCTCAGGCCATCTAGGAAGAGCTGCAACATAGAAATGGGCTAGAGACCGAGGGGTGGACTTAACTATGGATGCTATTGCACAGGTTATCCATGACTGTGACACATGCGCCACAATTAAACAAGCCAAGAGGATGAAACCACTCTGGGGGGAAGGACCATGGCAAATGTATAAATATGGGGAGGCATGGCAGGTTGATTATATCACCTTGCCACGATCTCGCAGTGGTAAGTGTTATGTGCTTACTATGGTAGAGGCAACCACTGGGTGGCTTGAAACATATGCAGTACCCCATGCTACCGCCCAAAACACCATATTAGATCTGGAGAAACAAGTCCTGTGGCGACATGGCACCCCAGAAAGAATTGAGTCAGATAATGGGACTCATTTCAAAAATTCTCTTGTAAATGCTCGGGACAAAGATCATGGCATTGAGTGGATTTATCATAACCCCTATCAGGTATCAACTTCTGGAAAAATCTAAGACCACAATGGGTTGTTCAAAACCATGTTGAAAGCAATGGGTGGAAGATCATTTAAACATTGAAAGAAGCACTTGGCAGAAGCACTTGGTCAACATTTGATGATCTGTCAATTGTGATGGTCCTACCCAATCCAACTCCCTACATACCGTAGAGGGAGATAAGGTCCCGTAAAGAGCATGTTGGAAAAAGCAATCCTTACAGCTTATGGAAAGGGCAAACCTTTCCATGCAACTGTTTTCACCCAGCAACCTGTATCCACTTAACGGGTGATGCAGAAAGATGGGGATGTTCAATGTGTACCACAAGAAAATTTGATGTTGGGGGAGTGCAGACATTAATTCCACGTGCATATATAGATGTGTGTGTGTTTAATGCATGTTAGTTATTTTTTGTATATATAATAAGCATGATGTAGTGATGTGGAATAAGGGGTGGAATGTCACGGTTTTATGGTTTTCCATCAGTATTCCACATCATAACATCTTGCAGTGCACTGGGAATTTAAGGTTTCTTCTCATTGAGAGTGGTATGGCATTGGAACAGGCTGCCCTGAGAGGTTGTGGAGTCACCATCCCTGGAGGTTTTCAAGGAAAGGATACATGTGGCATTGAGGGTCTTGTTTTAGTGAGCACAATGGTCATGAGTTAACAGTTGGACTAGATGATCTTAGTGGTCTTTTCAAACCTTAATGATGCTATGATTACTTACACTGACAAAGCTGTAGTCTTGTTAGTATAGCCCCCTCTTTTGATTCTCCTCACCCTGATCAAAACAAGTTAAACCAGTCAAAGAGCTCGTCTGTTTAACCACCTAGCACTTGAGGCGATATTAGAAAGATCCTATCTGTGGTAGGTTGACCCCAGCCAGCAGCTAAGCACCAACAACACAACTGCTCTCTCACTCTCCTCAACCTCCAGCTGGACAGGAGAGAGAATAGGAAGAGTAAATGCAGGAGAACTCACAACTTGAGTTAAAGACAGTTTAATGTGTTAAGAAAAGAATGAGAAGGAGAGGGAAATAAATAAAAGAAACATACCAAGATAAGTGATTCTAAAGTAATCACTCACTACCTCTCACAAGCAGATTCAACACCCAACCAGTCTCTGAGCAATAGCCATCTTGGAAGCCTCATTAGGCCCAACTAGCACACTTTCCACTGTGAGCAGTAATGTTACTACACTGCAACCCTTTAGAAGACTCATGGGACAAATCACAGGCCCTTGTCACTGAAGTACTACAACGTTTGTGAGAGACAGACTGTGAACAATGAGGTATCAGATGGATTTACTATCAGCAATGAGACAGGTGCTACCATTTATAGAAACATGCACATGAATCAACCAAACCCTTTTATTTGCAGGTTTCCTTCTCACACATGGGAAAAGCAAATATTCTAAAGTTTGGCTGTTCCACTAAAGCATTTTGGTTTTACAGTATGTTGCAATTTTAACTTGGGAACAAAATAGGCCCAAGAGGATGGAATGGAACAGGAAACCATTGAAGGGAAACAATGCTTTTCATCAACTTAAAAATAAAGATGTTGATAATTGCTGAAAATCTCTCTATTTCAATCTATTTCAAACAAATTACAGCAAGTAGAAAAATCCATCAAATGCTACATCTATTTCATTCATCTCTTTAGCTGTACATGGCTGCTTCAACAAAATCCAAAAGAATGGAGAACTAGGAGACAGTCAAAACACCCTTACCATCTCCACCTTCATACCTTTCACACATTACAGAATTTATTTACTGAAGCTACGCAAGCATTGTGAAATTATCTATGTACAATTCGTATACGCACCTAATCCAATATTGTGATGCAAAAGAATCATGAGAAGATGTGGTGGGTTAACCTTGGCTGGCTGCCAGCTACCCATCAAGCCACACACTAACACTCTTCCTCAGCAAGACAAGGGGAAAATTAGAATGAAAAAATGTTTGTAGGTTGAGATAAGGACAGGGAGATCACTCACCAATTACTGCCATGGGCAAAATAGACTCTGCTTTGGGGAGATCAATTTAATTTATTGCCAGTTGATAACAATAAGGCAGTGAGAACCGAAAATAAAACTAGAAACACCTTCCTCACACTCCCATCCCTCCTACCCAAGTTCTACTTCATTCCTTACTTCCCAACTCTTCCATCTCCTCCCTCCAACTCTGAGAATGGCGGTTGGGGTCAGTTCATAACACTTCATCTCCGCTGTTTCTTCCTCCTCACACTCTTCCCCTGCTCAAATGTGGGTCCTTCCTACAGGATGCAGTTCTTCAAGAACTGCTCCAGCACAGGCTCTCCTCCATAGGCTGCAGTTCCTGCCAGGAGCCTGCTCCTGCATGGGCAGGTCCCTTTTTGGAGCCAACTGGAACTGGCTCTTATCTAATATGAAGCAGCTCCTGGTCTCTTCTTGATATCAGGTATGGCAAAGAACATATATATGCTTCCGTTAAGCACTGCAAGTTTATTTCAATAGCTGATGCTTGGATAACTTTCAACAATCCCTGAAGAGGAACATCGCATGCCAGCAAAAGTGTCTAGTCCAGGATATATCTCCTCCTCCTCTTTGGTCTTGGAACTGAGAAACCATCAGTGCAAAACAGGAATAACAACGTCCCTAGAAGAGTCATGACCAAATAAGGGAAAAAAGGAAAGCATTCCCCAAATAACCACCAGGGGTCACGCAAGACCCCCATACAACTCCCTGCAAGTGCAGATGGTTGGGGAAAGCAGCCAAAAAGGAATGGAGTATCATGCTTACTTAACTTTATGAATATGTAGTAGGCATTTCTTCTGTATTAACAAGGTGGAATAATATAATGGCGTATGTATAAAAGAACTTGCATGAGCAGAAGATGTGCTTGATTTGTGGAAATATTCCACCTGACAATGTCTTCTCTAAATATATGTTGTAAGCGTGTTTCAGGAGTGCATGCTTGTTAAGTTTTTGGCAACATTCTCACAGAAGCCATCCCTGAAGCCACCCCTTTCCAAAGCCTCGTCACATAAACCCAATACAGTACAACTAAGAAAAGAACTACATGTGTAAAAACAAATGCAATATAAACTAGTCAACTCATAATGCTTGCTTGGAATGACTTGCAACCTAACGATTCTATTGTTTGTGCACTGGTACAAAAAGACAGTTTCTGGACTTGAACACAGAATGAGATGATTACTACAGAGGTTATTTATTATGTTCTCCTTTTCAAAAAAATGACATTTCTCTAGCATCTATTTGATTGCCGAGGAATAAAAAAAGAACAAAAAACAACAAAAAAACCCTCCACAGATGCTCAGAAAGTTCAGAAATCTGTGTAAGAAAAAAAGTAAGGAAAGGGTGTAGAAAATTGGCTGTAGTTTTCACAAAACAACATAAGTCACTCTTCAGTCTTCTGGACTAAGCAAATATTGCAAGATTCAAGCTTGAATATTTTCCTAACTCTCCAATGTTATTTATTCTACTAACAGAAAAGTTTATGCAATTTCAGAAGAATCATAAATCAATTAATTTCTTTTTCATATTTCTATATATAAGTTTTACATGTAAATTGATCAAACAAAACCCAATGAGTAAGCCACAGAATATCCTTTTGGGGGTATATTACATATGGGTGAACACGTATATACATATGCATAATTCTACAGAAAAAAAACAGGTAGATGTAAATATATATTTTTAAGAAAAAACTTTACACAAATTACACACAAACACCATAGATGCCTGAGCCAATTATCAAGTGTTGGCTAAGCCTAAACACATCCTTAACCTTAGTACCTGGAAATTATTTCAAAAAACAAAGCAGAAAGAAACTATACATCTATAAACCAGAAACCCATTGAAGAGTGATCTATTGAAATTTCAGTTTTTAACAAAATGAAACAACTAATCTTTAATGAAAAAATGATTCTATGTGAAACTGGTCACAAGAAGCTGCTTGAAAATATTGAAAAATGAAGATTAAATTAGAATCCAAATCATTGCAAGAACTGGGCTAACATATCAAAACACTGACTGGGTATGAGTGCTCTAGCAAACATTGGTTTTTATACAATAATTAATAAAACTCCATAAAAGGTACACATTAAAAAGTTATTATTGTAATGGTTTTATGATTTTTGGTTGTCGGTATTCCACACCATAACATCATGTAGTGCACTGGGAGTTAAAGAGTTAATGCTCCAGGTCCAGGTACCTGTCCCGGAAGAGAACAACTACTACATTCCCCAGAAGACTGTTCGCTGTTCTGTTATCATTTCCACTCAGGGGGAACAGGTATAAGGCTTTGGTAGGTCACCTGACATCCCTCTTTTTGATCATCAGGCTCTCCTCCCTGCTGCTCAACCTGACTGCACATCTCACTTCAGCGTTATGGTGAGGCCTTCAGTTCTCAGACACTCTCTCATTATATTTGATTTATTGGCTTCAATTCTAATTATGTTGTGTTATGGTGTGTTATCTTGCATTCCGATACCATATTTAGTAAATTAGTTTGTTTCTCCTCAGATCGTTGCTGCTCTTTTTGGATTATTTGGGGTCCCATTTCCCCTTTCTGGAGGCGTGGATTCACGAATCCCTCTGCTAGTCACGGAACCGGGCCAAGCCAGCCTGTAAACCGCTGACAATTATTTAAACAACACGATTAGCTACCTTAGAATTAAATACAAAACAAATTCTTGAGCTTTTACAACAGAAGAGGAAAATTATCTACATAGAAAATAAAATACTCTTTACCTACCTTAGGTTTTCTTGTACTTTTCTTTAAAGTTTTTGCTAATAGATATTGTCCAGACAACTTCAAGTAACATTTCAGTAAATAGGCTAATTTACTAACAAAATACCCTAGAAGTCAATACTGGGTCCAGTTCTGTTCAACATCTTGGTTAATGATCTAGATGAGGGCAGAGCGTACCCTTGGCAAGTTTGCTGATAACACAAAACTAGGAGCAACTGATACGTCAGAGGTGCATACTACCATCCATGGAAATATGAACAGGCTGGAGAAATGGGCTGACAGAACCCTCATGCAGTTCAACAACAGTAGTGCCAAGTCCTGCATCTGGGGAGTGAAAGGTGAAAAGGGGCCCCATAAGTGAAAGTAAAAAGGCAAGGAAAAGGTTTCACAGTAACTGAGAATAGGGGGGTAGAGGAGGATAGTTAACAATAGTTTATAGAAGCAGGAATGTAGAGCTTGTTAGAAAAATAAGGGATGGCAGACACTGTGACTGGGATAGTGAGGGGGATGAAGGCCATGCTGATAAGGTTTGAGAACAACCCAGAGACATCTGGCAGGGAGGTGATTAGATGTCCACAGGGCAAGAAGAAACCGGTTTGGGGGGGATGCCCCCCCGAAAGGTCAGAAGTTTACAGCAAAAAAGGTCAGAAGCCTTCACGAAGACGACAACAAATCTTCATCCCATGATCCACTACGCACGTGCAAGAGGGGAGGGTCTGCATGCTAATGAACTCTCGGGGGGGGGGGGGTAATGAATATGTATCCGAATTCTGGGAAAACTATTGATTATGTATTAGTTCAGCCTATATCTGTAG
>QGNR01000233.1:343874-355074 GCA_003435085.1 Syrmaticus mikado
AACAAATCTTCATCCCACGACCCACTACGCACACGCAAGAGGGGGGGGTCTGCATGCTAATGAACTCTCGGGGGGGGGGGTGTAATGAATATGTATCCGAATTCTGGGAAAACTATTGATTATGTATTAGTTCAGCCTATATCTGTAGCACGATTTTTCCAGACGGTGTGCAAGCTTGAAGGAATTATTCCCCTTGCACCAGGGCTTTTGCACAATTGCCAATAAAACATACCTTCTCTATATCCTTACAGGCTATGGGGTTTGATTTCCACACATCAGGAAGAAATAACCCCAAGGCATCAGTACATGCTGGGGGGCACCCAGCTGGAAAGCAGCCCGGCAGAAAAGGACCTAGGGGTCCTGATGGACCCCTTGTTGAGCATGAACCAGCAACATCCCCTTGCAGCAAAGGCAGCAAGAAATATCCTAGGCTGCATTAGAAAGTATTGCCAGCAGGTCAAGGGAGATGGCCCTTTTTCCCACTACTCAGGTCTGGTGAGGCTACACCTGGAGTCCTGTGCCCAATTCTGGGCTGCTCATTACAGATGAGACATGGGCATATGGAAAGAGAGTCCAGCACAGGGCCAAAAAGATGATCAAGGGACTGGAGCATTTCTCCTGTGAGAAAAGGCTGAGAGCTCTCACATGAGTTATAAGACAATATTCTGACAACAAAATCTACTCACATTAGTGGAAGCAGTAACAATTATTTTGTACAGAATAGGTGATCATTCATAAATAATTATTCCACTTACAGTTTATGTCCTCCTTACAACTGCAATGGTTTCTGAAATCGTGGAAATACCTGAAATAATGTATAAGTTAACTCCGACACTGGAGTTATAGGAATTTAAAATGAAACCTGAAGTTTATCTCAAAACCCTAAATTATCCGCTATAGTTACTATATCTTCAACAATAATTTATTTCTATATATCAATGTTTTATTTAGGGAAATAAGGTTCTTGCTTGAGGGTTATTCTCTGCTCCAATACAAGCCTTGCAACATTTTAATGTAAACATGTAGACTTTCTATATTTAGCTAGCTAAAGCTATGTTTACAGAATTCACTAATTACATCAAGTCTATATAATAATTTCTGATCTTTTATTTTGCAAAATATAGACACAGAACTGCCACGCCTCTAGTGCAAGTTTCCTTATGATAACAGCACATGAGGAATACTAATTAACCTAATGAAAGGATAAGTATAAGACAAACTTTGATGAAAATTTAGGTTTTTTTTTCAACTGCTTCTTCTATTCAAACATTGCCTACTTAAAAACAAATTTTAAGAAGTTAACTGAGAAGCAAAGCAGCAAAGTTAAGCGTTACTTACAAAAATATCCTCTCTACTAACACTTTAAAATATATAAAACAGTTATTGTGTTATCAAATTTGTTTCAAGTCTGCCTGAATTTAAAAGAAAAACAAAGACACAAAACAAGTATACCACATTGTTTTTATCTGAAATGAGAAAGCTAAAATTTAATTTTCTTTGTTAAAAAAACCTCACAATATAAAATGATTATGCAGTATAAGAAATCTTTTTTAAATCTTTTAGCTAGTTTATCTTTTAAAAATTAAAGTTTATTACTCTTCTGAAAAAGATTACCATGCTTCCAGAGATTGGAAAAGTTTCCCCAATAGCTCAACAGATAGTTAAATCATATTCAGGACAGTTCATTCCTTTTGGCTATTTGTTGTATTAGTATTAAACGCTGAAAAAGTTAACTAGTGTAAATCAATCTTTACTGAAGCTGACTCCAGTTAGTTGTAGAGTGTTACCTTTAAATCGGACATTCTATATTGTTACCGCTCTAGCTTAGAGCAAAGAGGGCAGGCAATAGCTCCTTGAGATATAGGCACACATCTATTACACCCACATTCACCCACTGTCAGTTGATAAAACAGTACATGGCCAACAGATGAATGGGACACGCTTCAAAGCAACAAATAAGCAGGACCGACTTTCTGTGGAGCCTGCTGCATACACAAGTTAAACAGGATCCTGAAACAAAGCTGAGCCAGGCCACAAATTCATCCAAAATGAAAAACTATGTCTGAAGCCGTCCCAAGGTTTGATACTTCTTACACACAAAACTCTCCAGTCTAAATTCCAGAATCAGAGCAAGGGGAGGGCACAAAACTTCTACAAGACTTCCACAGAACTTTGGCACATATTTTTAAGTGAAAAAATATAGGATCCCGCTGACTTTGCTCTCACCCTCGGGGAAAGCGCCCAGGCGTGATGGGCGCCCGGCAGGGCACCACAGCGTTACTACTCACTGGTTCGTCGGGGGAGCGCTGAGCGGGATGGCCACCTCCTCCTCTTCGTACTCCGGCCCATCCAGTGAGTCGCTTTCCTCCACAGTCCCCAGCACCCCCGCCAAGGAAGGTGGCTGTGACGGCAGCAGAGAGAAAGTGACGGTACCAGGCTCAGGAAACGTCCCTCCGGTTACCTTCAGTCCCTGTCCAGTCGTTACGGCACCGCTGCTTCCAGACGTCAGAGGAGCAGGCCCTGAGCTGAGCTCCAGAAGCTCAAGGGTCGAGCACAAAGACGGACCGCCAGCGCCTGGGTTGTCCCCACCAGAGCTCGCCAGTAAGTGGCCCTGCGACCCCAGTTCCTTGCTCCGACACAGGACGGAGTAGCGCCCCAGCTCAGCTCTGCCGAAGGCTCCCACCATCCTGGCAGAGGTAACCGAAACCTCCTCCTCACGCTCGGCCGCCATCATGCTGAGCCTCGCCCCGTCCTAACCCCCTCCCCCCCGCCGCCGAAGAGGTGGTGACAAAGAATCTCAGACTTCCTCTCACGTCTGTGGGGAGCGGAGCCAAGAGGAGGGGAACGTTTCCCCGACAGAGACTGGCTCTGAACAAGATTCGTCTGAACATTCAGGTCAGATCAACAAAACCACAACCCTACTGCCTCGTCCCCCTACAAAAGATATAATTCCACACTCTGACCCTACTTCTCTTGGGAGCCAGAGAGCGCGCATGACGGTAATAGGTAGAGGGAGGAAGCTAGGCGACGGGAAAGAGTAGATGGGCAAGCTGCACTTGCGCGCTCACTAGGGCACGCTGCGCATGCGGGCAGCTCGTGGAGTGCTCGGTTGTAGGGGACAGATTTTCGGCTCTTGCCTGCGGGGTGTGAGGGACGCAGGGACAAGAGTGAAGTATAAGGACCTTCCTCATTGTACCGTAAATCGGTCGATCAGAAAATTCTTAAGACTCAAGTTGGAGTGTTAGAAAGCAGGCATTCTTTATTATCACCGCTGGATGCATGGGGGTTAGCTTCTCCTATCACGTATGTCTTGCACAAAAGATCTACAGCTTATATACGTTACTTGTGTTACCTCCGGGAAACTTCTGCATCTGTATGTTACATATTCAGTAACTGATTCCAAGCAGAACCTATTTCCTTGGTACAAAGATTCAGCAGAGCTTCCTTATCTCCTAGGTCCAAAGACACAGCTCTTTCTGTTATCTAAACAAATTACAACTTGTATCACTTATTTTCCCTGCTTCACTATTGGGGAAAAAAAATATTTTCACAGCAAACAAATGGAAAAAGGTGGATCTCCCTGGATTGTGCCAAAATTTCCTCTTTTCCCAGAGTTACAGTGTCAAAGTTGAGAACAACTGTGAGAGACTTTTAGACTACCAAAGCATGAATCAGGAAATTGACACGTAGTGCTGTAGGGAAAGCAAGGTGGCTCATGGGTTGTCCCAGTTTGATTGAAGGAAAAAAAAAAAATGGTCTAGCGAGGTACTGCAGTGTGGATGCTGCAAATGTGGCACACTGGCAGATTGTGTTAGGGGAGGTGAGCAAGTTCCACAGGCTTATTTTTTACAAGATAAATACTATTATTATAAATAATAAAGATTAATATTATAAATAATATTTATCTTGTAAGAGTTACAACTATATTGCTACTAAAAATTTATTTAATATGCACATTCCTAAAATTGTAGCATTTTTTTAATTATTATTTGAGCCCATTAACTCTCACACCCAAGGTTATTTTTGTCATTAATGATTCTACTAACTTCAGTGGGTTTACTTGTCTCAAGTTCCCGGAAGGCATCTAAACATTCAGTTGTTCAAAGCTTTTTATTACCCAAACACATTAAGTGAATTTCTCCTGTGGCTGCTAACAGAAACTAATACTCCCACTTTCACAGCTTTTTAGCCAGTACCTTTTTATGTGCTGAAATGAAGTTTCATATCTTGCTTTCTAAAAGCAAAACTTACTTCTAGTTACACCCCCTAATATCAGTGCAATTATACTGTATTTGTGCCGATGTCAATGAAAGCAGAATCAGGCTTAAGTCTTCATAGAATGGTTTAGGTTGGAAGGGACCTTTAGTATCATCTAGATCCAACTCCCCTGCTGTAGGCAGGGATACCTCCCACCAGACCAGGTTGCTCACAGCCCCATCCAGCCTGGCTTTGAACACCTCTGGGGTAGGGGGCATCCATAACCTTGCTGGGCAACCTGTTCCAGTGTCTCACCACCCTCACAGTAAAGAATTTCTTCCTAATATCTAGTCTAAATCTACCTTCTGACAGTTTAAAACCATTTCCCCTTCTGTCACTACATGCTCTTCTAAAAAGTCCCTCCCCAGCTTTCTTGTAGGCCCCTTCAGGCACTGACAGGCTGCTATAAGGTTTCCCTGCAGCCTTCTCTTCTCCAAGCTGAAGATCCCCAGCACTCTCATCCTGCCCTCTGTCAATGGTTTACGGGCTGGTTCGGCCCAGTTCCGTGACTAGCAGGGCGGAGGGATCTGCAGATCCGCGCCTCCGGAAAAGGGAAACAGGGGACCCAAAATAATTGAAAACAGCGGCAATGATCTGAGGTGAAACAAACTAATTTACTAAATATAGTATCAGCAAAATATAATGAGAGAGAGGGAGTGTGTGCAAAAGGTGGATAGGTCTCACCACAACGCTGANCTTGCCGGGAGTTACATCTCCTTGCTGACCGCAAAGCCCCCTGGGGAATGTAGTTGTTGTTCTCCTCCAGACAGGCACCTGGAACTTGAGCATCCACAGTCAAACCCCCAGTGCATTACATGATGTTATGATGTGGAATACTGATAACCAAAAAACATAAAACCATGACACCCTCGTAGGGAAGGTGCTCCAGCCCTCTGATCATCTTTTTGGCCCTCCTCTGGACCTGCTCCAGCAGCTCAATGTCAGTTTAGATGATTCTAACACATTTATACCCTGCTGTTTTTCTCTTTAAGTTGCATCTTCTATGGTATTCTCTTCTGACTTTGATTACTGCATTACTATGTTTCAGTATTATATGTAATCTCAAATAATCTTGTAGCTTATTGTCTTCACAGTCTTTCCCATAGATACAGCATACTGTTGTTTGCCTTCCCTCACAGATTAAATGAAATTATTTTAGCACAATCTTGTTGCTTTTGTAGAAATGATATTCCTATATGTACATATACATATAAAATCAGTTTAATGAACTTGTCACTCTCCTCCCTTTCATTTGCATGAAAGTGGTTGTCTAAACCTTGTTAGGAATGTAAGCGCTTATTTGCTATTAATATAAATCAGCAAGCTTCTTGTTGTTGAAAAAGCCAATACAACACTGGTTTATTCAGGAGAAAAAAGTAAAGGTGAGAATCTGATTTTGGTAAGCAAACTATTATTGCTTAATGAATTAAGGATTATATATATGACAAAAGTTTCCAGATGTTTAAAATAAACAATTTTAAATATTACAAAGGATTAATGCTATCCATTTGAACAAGAAAATGGAAAATATCTGACTGGAAAAGAAGAAAGGAAAATTCAAAGGAAAAAAAAATGCTGTTAATAGGTTTCCCTATTTTTTGCAAACATTTCAATTAAAGGAAAAACCACAATTCCTTTCCAAAATACATTTTCAGTATATAGAATCATAAAATCCTCAGAGTTGGAAGGGAGCTCTGAAGGCAATTGTCGATGGTTTATTTAATCAAATAAATAATTAAATAAAAAATCTAATTTCAAAAACAAAACCCCTCTGGGAGTAGGGAAGAGTTCCACATTAACACAGAATTTTCCAAGCCTTAGCTCCAGTTCATTTTCCACAGGAATATATACCAGTCAGCCCAATGGTGCAGTTATGAACAGAGTTTATGCCACCCAGCCAGGTTAAAATTGCAACCTTGCTGCAAAGCTACCTCTGGTGTAAAAAGTACAGACAACCTGGCTGGTTTGGTCCACTTCTGTGGCTAGCGGGGCAGAGGGATCTACAGATTCACGCCTCCAGAAAGGGGAAACAGGGGACCCTGAATAATTAAAAACAGCAGCAACGATCTGAGGAAAAACAAACTAATTTACTAAATATGGTATCAGAATGCAAGATAACACACTATAATACAATATAATTAGAATTGAAGCTAATAAATCAAATATAATGAGAGAAAGAGTGTCCAAAAAAGCTGAAGGCCTTATACTAATGGCATGCGGTTGGGACGAGCAGCAGTGAGAAAGCCTGATGACAGAAAAGAGGGACGTCAGGTGACCTACTGAGGCCTTATATGTGTTCCCCCTGAGCAGAAATGATAACAACACAGCGAACGGTCTTCTGGGGAATGTAGTTCTTCTCTTCTGGACAGGTGTCCAGAACTGGAGCATTAACTCTTTAACTCCCAGCGCACTACATGATGTTATGATGTGGAATACCGATAACCAAAAATTATAAAACCATGACAGCCATCTAGTACAACTTCCCTGCAATGAACAGAGACACCACAACTAGATCAGTCTGTCCATGGCCTGGTCCATCTGTGCCTTGAAAGTCTCCAGGGACAGGGCATCCACTACATCTCTAGGCAACCTGTTTCAGTTCCTCACCACCCTCACTGTAAAAGATTTTTTCCTTATATCCAACCTAAATCTCCCCTTTTTGAGCTTGAAACCATTTCCCCTTGTTCTATCACCACAGACCCTGCTAAAGTCTGTCCCCTTCTTTCCTGCAGCTCCCCTTTAGATACTGACAGGCCTCTCTCAGGTCACCTCACAGCCTTCTCTTCTCCAGGCTGAACAGCCCCAGCTCTTTCAGCCTTTCCTCATAGGAGAGGTGTTCCATCCCTGGAGTCGTTTTTGTGGCCCTCCTCTGGACGCGCTCCAACAGCTCGATGTCTCTCCTGCACTGAGCAGTCCCCATCTGGACGCAGCGCTCCAGGTGAGGTCTCACAGCTCAGAGCAGAGGGGCAGATCCCCCCCCTCGCCCTGCTGGCCACGCTGCTTTGAATGCAATCTAGGATACGGTTGGCTTTCTGGGCTCGCTCCCCTGTGACGACCGAGTACGGGTCGACGACGGTAGGTGGTCAAGGGGGTTCAGGAAAAACCACCCTGACGCGAGATAGGAATGTAGGGGGTCGAACACACGGTTGTGGATGTTGCCTCAACCCAGGTGCAGACCTAGCACTTGGATTTGCTGAACGTCGTGAGGTTTAACTGGGCCCACTGCTCAAGCCTGTCTAGGTCCCTCTGGATGGCATCCTATCCCTCTGGTGTGTCACCGCACCCCACAGCTTAGTGTCATCAGCAAACTTGCTGAGGGTGCACTCAACCCCACTGTTAATGTCACTGATGAAGATCTTAAAGATTATCGGTCCCAGCACCGACCTCTGGGGGACACCGCTCGTCACCAATCTCCATCCAGACATGGAGCCATTGACCACCGCTCTCTGGACTCGATCCTGCAGCCAGTTCTTCATCCATTGAACAGTCCACTCATCAAATCCACATCTTTCCTATTTGGAGAGAAGGGTGTTGTGGGGGACTGTGTCAAAGGCCTTACTGAAGGCCAGATAGATGACATCAGTGGCTCTTCCCTTGTCCACTGATGCAGTGACACCACCATAAAAGACCATGTCATGGTTTTGTGATTTTTGGTTTTCAGTATTCCACATCATAACATCATGCAGTGCACTGGGAGTTAAAGTGTTAATGCTCCAATTCCGGGTACCTATCCCTGTACATCGCGGAAGTCGTGGGGTCTGGCCCTTCCCAGAACTATTCAGAGAACTATTCGGAGAACTATTCTGATGCTACAAGAAACTGTGAGAGCTCTCTAACTTGGCTGAGTGTCGACACAATCCCAGCTCCCTCAGCCACTCCTCATAAGACTTGTGCTCCAGACCCCTCACCAGCTTCATTGCCCTTCTCTGAACACACTCCAGGGCCTCAACATCTTTCTTGTAGCAAGGGTCCCAAAACTGAACACAGTACACAAGGTGCAGCCTCACCAGTGCTGAGTTCAGAGGGAAAATTACTTCCCTGCTCCTGCTAGCAATACTATTTCTGATACAAGCCAGGATACCATTGGCCTTCTTGGCCACCCAGGCACACTGTCAGCTCATGTTCAGCAAAGCATCAATCAATACCCCCAGGTCCATTTCCTCTTCATAGTCTTCCAGCCACTCTGCCCCAAGCCTGCAGCATTGTCTGGGGTTGTTGTGGCCAAAGAGCAGGACCCGGCACTTGGTCTTGTTGAACCTCATCCCATTGACTTCAGCCCAGCTATCCAGCCTGTCCAGATCCCTCTGTAGGGCCTTCCTTCCCCCAGGCAGATTGACACTTCCTGCGAACTTGGTGTCATCTGCAAACTTACTGAGGGTGCACTCAATGCCCTCATCCAGGTCATCAATAAAGATATTGAAGAGAACAGGCCCCAGCATCGACCCCTGGGGAACACCACTCGTGACTGCTTGCCAGCTGGATTTAACTCCATTCACCACCACTCTGATCCCAGCCCTCCAGCCAGTTCCTTACCCAGCAAAGAAGTCAAGGTAGACCACATCAACAGCCTTTCCCTCATCCACCAGGCGGGTCATTAGATCGTAGAAGGAGATCGGGTCGGTCAAGCAGGACCTGCCCTTCACAAACCCATGCTGGCTAGGCCTGATCCCCCAGTTGTCCTGCACATACCGTGTGGTCTCCCTCAAAATGACTTGCTCCATAACTTTCCCTCGTACTGAGGTAAGGCTGACAGGCCTATAGTTCCCCATATCCTCCTTACGACCCTTCTTGTAGATGGGAGTCTGTCTCGCTCCAATTTATAGGAGGGAGATGAGGTTCTTTTAATATTTGTATACACGGCATGAGATTAAGAAACAACGGTTCAAATGTTAGTCCAACCAGTTTATTATAAATCCTAATCAGGGAGATGGGGAAGGGAAGGAGGGTGATAGAAAAGATAGGAAAGAAGCAAGAGTTGCGTAAAGCGGGGATAGTCACCACCAGGATCCAGCAGCGGTCCCGTTGCACGCCGTTTCAAAGGTCCGAGGCAGAAGCAGCAGGGGAGGAGAGCAGCAGCGTGGCCGGCCTTGGGCAGCAAGCAGGTAGCAGGAGGCAGTCGCGGAGCCAATCCGGGAGGAAGCAGCAGGACTCAGGTAGCAGGCCCAGGAGAGTCCGTCAGCATGCAGGAATTCCATAGTGAGGAATCTGATGGCAGACACCTTTGTTCTTCTTCAGCATCGTGGTAGAGTGCAGAGCAAGTCCAGGAGGGAGAGGCAGGTCATGAGGCTTCTCATGGCAGAAACCTCTTCTTCTTCATGAGGAATCTGTTGCCAGAAAACCTCAGGAGGTTCTTCATGAGGAATCTGTTGCCAGAAAACCTCAGGTTCTTCTTCATGAGGAATCTGTTGCCAGAAAACCTAAACCTCATGGTTTTCGATTCCTCTTTTATCCTACTTTTTCTCCTGCCTACATGACATCCCTGGGTGCTTGAGCAAGAGTCATGTGAATACCCCCTGAGATGGCCATCATCCTTGAGATAAGTCCACACAAAAGACTGCTTCACAGCCATTAAGCTGCAGCTTCTCTCTCTCTCTCTCTCTCTTGTTGCCCCTGGCCTTGTCCATCTGTGTCCCTCAGACAAAGGATTTCACAGCCCTTGCCCAGGACTTGTCCATCAAAGTTCTCCAGACAAAGGATTTCTCAACCGTTTCCCAGGACTTGCTTGGACTTGTTCATCTGTGTCCCCAGCAAGCTTTGAGACAATGATGTAAAAGAATAATCTCTTACAGAGTCACGCTGGTAAGTCTCCAGTCTTCTGTGATGTCTCCAGATGACCAGGAACACTGACAGATGATGGAAAGCGGCTTAGCTATTGCCTGCACCAGTTCCCTCCGCACTCTCACATGGATCTCATCTGGCCCATGGACTTGTGGCAGTCCAGGTGGAATAGTAGGTCTGTCTGTTTCCTTCTGAATCGTGGGGGATTTATTCTGCTCCCCATCTGAGACTTCCAGGTCAGAGAGTAGAGTACTCTGAGGATAACTGGTCTGACTTTTAAAGATAGAAATAAAGAAGGCATTGAGAACCTCAGCCTTTTTCTTATCCTCAGTGGTCACGTTCCCAGCCGCATCCAGGAAAGGATGGAGATTCTCCTTGGTCCACCTCTTACTGTTAATATATTTGTAAACAAGCTTCTTGTTCCCTTGTACCCAAGTGGCCAAGTTGAGTTCAAGCTGGGCTTTTGCCTTTCTAATTCTCTCCCTTCACATCCTTACAACTTCTTTATACTCTCCCTGAGTTTCCCATCCCTTCTTCCACAGGAGGTAGATTCTCTTTTTCTCCTGGAGCCTCAGGAAAAGCTCCCTATTCATCCACGCTGGTCTTCTTCCCTGCCTGCTCATTTTGAGGCTGAGGGGGATAGTCAGTTCCTGCGCCTTTAAGACTTCATTCTTGAAGAGCGACCGGCCTTCCTGGACCCCTTTATGCTCCAAGACTGAATCCCAAGGTGACGTGCAGAATCAAACTCTGTAACCCAAGTAAAATTACAAAGGAGGTACGGTTTATTCAGTGCTGCGCAGACACTGAGTGCAAGGGGGATAGATCCGCCTAACTTGCACACCGTCTGGAAAAATCATGCTACAGATATAGGCTGAACTAATACATAATCACTAGTTTTCCCAGAATTCGGATGCATATTCATTACACCCCCGAGAGTTCATTAGCATGCAGACCCTCCCCTCTTGCGCGTGCGTAGTGGGTTGTGGAATGAGGATTTGTCATCTTCCTCGCGAAGGCTTCTGACCTTTCGGGGGGCATCCCCCCAAACCGGTTTCTTCTTGCCCTGTGGACATCTAATCACCTCCCTGCCAAATGTCCTCGGGCTGTTCTCAAACCCTTATCTTTATGGCCTTCATCCCCCTCACTATCCCAGTCACAGTGTCTG